>BLKR01005165.1:0-87643 GCA_011170035.1 Teleogryllus occipitalis | reverse complement strand
TTGTAGTTGTAGGAAGTGGTGCAGTGTTTACGACATTTGTATCGATATTGAATTGAGGCATTGTTCTGTCGTACATATTTATTAGTGCAAAAAGCTTTTTCGGCCGCATTGCGGCCATCTTCAGTGCTACAATGAAATAATAAAATAATAATAATAATAATAATAACATTAATATACCAAATTACATTTAAGAGTCAAATATAAGATATATTGAATATAATTAGAATTTAAGAGACATAGCATTGTAGAAAATGAATATATAAACATAATTTTGATGAAGAGTACTAGTAACAGAAGAAATATTTTGAAGTGGAGAAAATGAATGAAATAAAATAAAATAAAAATATTGTGGGGAATTGGTAAGTAAAACAATAAGTAAATAAATTTACATAAATTAAGGAGAGCAAACTGACATACCAATTCTGAGGTGGCTGGGGGCCTCGGTCCAAGAAGACAGCGAGGGTGCAGGGCATTGCCCGCTATTTAAAGACAGCTTTCAATGGAGAGGGGGGGGGCGCAGGGTTTTTCTGAGAAATGGTCATTAGGGAAAGGCCCGGCCGGGTGGCGGAAAAGTGGTAGTGTGGGAAGCGGCGAGTCTCAAGAGGGGTGAGAGAGAAGGAATCTGTTCATTTAAAATAGTGTGTTGGGGATTGTTCAATAAATTATAGATGTGAATAGCTTCTAATTTAAGTCTATGGTTGTATCTTCTTTCTATCTCCAAAATTTTGATGTCACAATCTGTATTAAATGTGTGTTCTTGTTCTAAGAGATGGCTGGCAAAGTGTGATTGTGTTGTTTTGTGTGTAAGAGCGTGTATGTGTTCTTTGATTCTTTGTTTAAAGGATCTTCCGGTCTGGCCAATGTATTGTGCATTGCAACTGCCACAGGAAATGGAATATACTCCACATGATAGAGACTGGGGGATAGGATCTTTGTTGTGTGAAAATGTGTTCTGGAGATTGTTTGGTGTGTTGTATGTGACGTGTATGTCAAATTGTCTGAGTTTTTTGGCAATGTTTAGTGATAGTGTTCCAAGGAAGGGGATGGTGTATCTGTTGTGTTTCTGTCTTGTGTTTGTCGGAGTGAGAGATGTTAAGTTGTTTGTGTAGCGAGAGATAGTTTTCTTTTTGATAAGATTATCAATTAAAGAACTACTGTAACCATTGTTGATAGCTATTTGTTTTATGTTATAGATTTCTTTTCTGATGTTCTGAGGGGAGAGAGGGATCGAGAATAATCTGTGAACCATACTGTGGAAAGCTGCGTGTTTATGAGAAGGTGGATGTTGTGATGTGTTATGAATGACTGTGTCGGTGTGTGTCGGTTTCCTGTATATGTCAAAAACATGCCTGTCCTTCAGTAAAGTGATGGACAAGTCTAGAAAGTTAAGAGTTCTATTCTCATTTTCTTTTTCCACAGTGAATTGTATGTTGGAATGTATAGAATTTAGGAAGTCCGTAAAGTTTTTCAATTGTCTATAAGTGCCGGTCCAAAGTACTATGATGTCATCAACGTATCTATACCAATAAATCACATTTGTTAGGTGAGGGTGTCCAGAATTAAAAATTTGTTTTTCCAAGTTGTCCATAAATATATCTGCTAATAGTGGTGAAAGTGGGGATCCCATAGGTAGACCAGAATTTTGAGTGAAGAATTTATTGTCAAATTTGAAGTAATTTATGTCCAAACAGAGAGAAATCAGGTTGTACAGTTCGTTTTTTATAGGTATTGGGCTCAAAGAGTTGTCAAGGATGTCTCGTAAAATAGTTTTGCATTCTGTGGTCGGAATGCTTGGAAAAAGGTTCGTCACGTCAAAGGAAATAAGTTTGCCATTAGGTGGCACAACTACATCTTTGATATTGTTGACTAAGTCGATACTATTGGTGATTGTGTGGGAGGGTGAGAATTTTATCTGTGTGGAAAAAGTTTGGTTTAGATTCCTTGCGAGTCTGTGTGTAATGGTATTGGTATACGAGACGACAGGTCTTATGGGGGTATCAAGTTTGTGAATTTTTGGAAGGCCGTACAATCGAGGTGGAAGTGGATTAGAGGGGATGATTCTGTTGGGGTATGGAAAAAGAGCTTTAGATTCTGCAAGTTCTTTTTTGATGTCGGATAAGTGTTTGTTTGTGGGGTCTTTTTTAATGTGTAGAATGTTGTTACTGTTGATAAAATCAAACATTTTTTGGTGATAATCTGATTTGTTTAGAATGACTATAGAATTCCCTTTGTCAGCTTTGGAGATGAGTAAGTTGTTACTATCTATTTTCTGTTTAAGGTTGTGTTTTGTTGCTGTCTCTGACTGTGTGTTCATGTGTGAGTAATGAGTGTGTTTTAATTCCTGTTTGATGTTGTGTGTTATATTGTGTTTGATTTCATCTGAATTTGGATTAAAGCTAATGATATTATCTGTCTGTACGCATAGAGTTTTGATTTCAGAGTGAGTTGGTGGATGTGGTATAGAATATTTAATCCAAATTCAGATGAAATCAAACACAATATAACACACAACATCAAACAGGAATTAAAACACACTCATTACTCACACATGAACACACAGTCAGAGACAGCAACAAAACACAATCTTAAACAGAAAATAGATAGTAACAACTTACTCATCTCCAAAGCTGACAAAGGGAATTCTATAGTCATTCTAAACAAATCAGATTATCACCAAAAAATGTTTGATTTTATCAACAGTAACAACATTCTACACATTAAAAAAGACCCCACAAACAAACACTTATCCGACATCAAAAAAGAACTTGCAGAATCTAAAGCTCTTTTTCCATACCCCAACAGAATCATCCCCTCTAATCCACTTCCACCTCGATTGTACGGCCTTCCAAAAATTCACAAACTTGATACCCCCATAAGACCTGTCGTCTCGTATACCAATACCATTACACACAGACTCGCAAGGAATCTAAACCAAACTTTTTCCACACAGATAAAATTCTCACCCTCCCACACAATCACCAATAGTATCGACTTAGTCAACAATATCAAAGATGTAGTTGTGCCACCTAATGGCAAACTTATTTCCTTTGACGTGACGAACCTTTTTCCAAGCATTCCGACCACAGAATGCAAAACTATTTTACGAGACATCCTTGACAACTCTTTGAGCCCAATACCTATAAAAAACGAACTGTACAACCTGATTTCTCTCTGTTTGGACATAAATTACTTCAAATTTGACAATAAATTCTTCACTCAAAATTCTGGTCTACCTATGGGATCCCCACTTTCACCACTATTAGCAGATATATTTATGGACAACTTGGAAAAACAAATTTTTAATTCTGGACACCCTCACCTAACAAATGTGATTTATTGGTATAGATACGTTGATGACATCATAGTACTTTGGACCGGCACTTATAGACAATTGAAAAACTTTACGGACTTCCTAAATTCTATACATTCCAACATACAATTCACTGTGGAAAAAGAAAATGAGAATAGAACTCTTAACTTTCTAGACTTGTCCATCACTTTACTGAAGGACAGGCATGTTTTTGACATATACAGGAAACCGACACACACCGACACAGTCATTCATAACACATCACAACATCCACCTTCTCATAAACACGCAGCTTTCCACAGTATGGTTCACAGATTATTCTCGATTCCTCTCTCCCCTCAGAACATCAGAAAAGAAATCTATAACATAAAACAAATAGCTATCAACAATGGTTACAGTAGTTCTTTAATTGATAATCTTATCAAAAAGAAAACTATCTCTCGCTACACAAACAACTTAACATCTCTCACTCCGACAAACACAAGACAGAAACACAACAGATACACCATCCCCTTCCTTGGAACACTATCACTAAACATTGCCAAAAAACTCAGACAATTTGACATACACGTCACATACAACACACCAAACAATCTCCAGAACACATTTTCACACAACAAAGATCCTATCCCCCAGTCTCTATCATGTGGAGTATATTCCATTTCCTGTGGCAGTTGCAATGCACAATACATTGGCCAGACCGGAAGATCCTTTAAACAAAGAATCAAAGAACACATACACGCTCTTACACACAAAACAACACAATCACACTTTTCCAGCCATCTCTTAGAACAAGAACACACATTTAATACAGATTGTGACATCAAAATTTTGGAGATAGAAAGAAGATACAACCATAGACTTAAATTAGAAGCTATTCACATCTATAATTTATTGAACAATCCCCAACACACTATTTTAAATGAACAGATTCCTTCTCTCTCACCCCTCTTGAGACTCGCCGCTTCCCACACTACCACTTTTCCGCCACCCGGCCGGGCCTTTCCCTAATGACCATTTCTCAGAAAAACCCTGCGCCCCCCCTCTCCATTGAAAGCTGTCTTTAAATAGCGGGCAATGCCCTGCAACCTCGCTGTCTTCTTGGACCGAGGCCCCCAGCCACCTCAGAATTGGTATGTCAGTTTGCTCTCCTTAATTTATGTAAATTTATTTACTTATTGTTTTACTTACCAATTCCCCACAATATTTTTATTTTATTTTATTTCATTCATTTTCTCCACTTCAAAATATTTCTTCTGTTACTAGTACTCTTCATCAAAATTATGTTTATATATTCATTTTCTACAATGCTATGTCTCTTAAATTCTAATTATATTCAATATATCTTATATTTGACTCTTAACTGTAATTTGGTATATTAATGTTATTATTATTATTATTATTATTATTATTATTATTTTATTATTTCATTGTAGCACTGAAGATGGCCGCAATGCGGCCGAAAAAGCTTTTTGCACTAATAAATATGTACGACAGAACAATGCCTCAATTCAATATCGATACAAATGTCGTAAACACTGCACCACTTCCTACAATTATGTCGGCTGGTTTAGCCAATATGGTGTATGAATTCTATAGAAATTCATTAAAATTCTCGTTGGCAAATCTCCATATTTGGTTTTTGAGCCAATGCATAATATGGAAATTAACTCCAAAATTTATTTCTATTAAAAGTAAATCAAATACTCATGCGGCGACCAAAGCTCTTGCTGCTGCCCGAACCACGTGGCTACAGACCGAAAAGAAGAAATGGTATGCTACTCGTGACCGCCTCTCTCAAAAGCTGTACTGGACCCAAGGAGAGATTGCATCATGTCTACATCCTGCAGAATGGGACACGCTACAAGACACCATAAGGAGCAGAGTCTTCAAGTTCTGCAGTCGCCGAAAACAAATTCAGGTGAGCAAACTGACACGCCTTCGCGCTATCAACAATAAGTCACATCCTCCATACCATAGCGCGAACAATACCACACACTCTCAAGAATTCCACCCCCGTATCATCAATCTTTCCTCTTGTCCACTTTCCGAT
Organism: Teleogryllus occipitalis; assembly: GCA_011170035.1. Taxonomy (NCBI): domain Eukaryota; kingdom Metazoa; phylum Arthropoda; class Insecta; order Orthoptera; family Gryllidae; genus Teleogryllus; species Teleogryllus occipitalis. Next base: position 82,280 of record BLKR01005165.1, on the reverse strand, counting down.
AAAGAAACTTCCCTCCTCAACAAAGGCCTTAAATATTCTATACCACATCCACCAACTCACTCTGAAATCAAAACTCTATGCGTACAGACAGATAATATCATTAGCTTTAATCCAAATTCAGATGAAATCAAACACAATATAACACACAACATCAAACAGGAATTAAAACACACTCATTACTCACACATGAACACACAGTCAGAGACAGCAACAAAACACAATCTTAAACAGAAAATAGACAGTAACAACTTACTCATCTCCAAAGCTGACAAAGGGAATTCTATAGTCATTCTAAACAAATCAGATTATCACCAAAAAATGTTTGATTTTATCAATAGTAACAACATTCTACACATTAACAAAGACCCCACAAACAAACACTTATCCAACATCAAAAAAGAACTTGCAGAATCTAAAGCTCTTTTTCCATACCCCAACAGAATCATCCCCTCTAATCCACTTCCACCTCGATTGTACGGCCTTCCAAAAATTCACAAACTTGATACCCCCATAAGACCTGTCGTCTCGTATACCAATACCATTACACACAGACTCGCAAGGAATCTAAACCAAACTTTTTCCACACAGATAAAATTCTCACCCTCCCACACAATCACCAATAGTATCGACTTAGTCAACAATATCAAAGATGTAGTTGTGCCACCTAATGGCAAACTTATTTCCTTTGACGTGACGAACCTTTTTCCAAGCATTCCGACCACAGAATGCAAAACTATTTTACGAGACATCCTTGACAACTCTTTGAGCCCAATACCTATAAAAAACGAACTGTACAACCTGATTTCTCTCTGTTTGGACATAAATTACTTCAAATTTGACAATAAATTCTTCACTCAAAATTCTGGTCTACCTATGGGATCCCCACTTTCACCACTATTAGCAGATATATTTATGGACAACTTGGAAAAACAAATTTTTAATTCTGGACACCCTCACCTAACAAATGTGATTTATTGGTATAGATACGTTGATGACATCATAGTACTTTGGACCGGCACTTATAGACAATTGAAAAACTTTACGGACTTCCTAAATTCTATACATTCCAACATACAATTCACTGTGGAAAAAGAAAATGAGAATAGAACTCTTAACTTTCTAGACTTGTCCATCACTTTACTGAAGGACAGGCATGTTTTTGACATATACAGGAAACCGACACACACCGACACAGTCATTCATAACACATCACAACATCCACCTTCTCATAAACACGCAGCTTTCCACAGTATGGTTCACAGATTATTCTCGATTCCTCTCTCCCCTCAGAACATCAAAAAAGAAATCTATAACATAAAACAAATAGCTATCAACAATGGTTACAGTAGTTCTTTAATTGATAATCTTATCAAAAAGAAAACTATCTCTCGCTACACAAACAACTTAACATCTCTCACTCCGACAAACACAAGACAGAAACACAACAGATACACCATCCCCTTCCTTGGAACACTATCACTAAACATTGCCAAAAAACTCAGACAATTTGACATACACGTCACATACAGCACACCAAACAATCTCCAGAACACATTTTCACACAACAAAGATCCTATCCCCCAGTCTCTATCATGTGGAGTATATTCCATTTCCTGTGGCAGTTGCAATGCACAATACATTGGCCAGACCGGAAGATCCTTTAAACAAAGAATCAAAGAACACATACACGCTCTTACACACAAAACAACACAATCACACTTTGCCAGCCATCTCTTAGAACAAGAACACACATTTAATACAGATTGTGACATCAAAATTTTGGAGATAAAAAGAAGATACAACCATAGACTTAAATTAGAAGCTATTCACATCTATAATTTATTGAACAATCCCCAACACACTATTTTAAATGAACAGATTCCTTCTCTCTCACCCCTCTTGAGACTCGCCGCTTCCCACACTACCACTTTTCCGCCACCCGGCCGGGCCTTTCCCTAATGACCATTTCTCAGAAAAACCCTGCGCCCCCCCCCTCTCCATTGAAAGCTGTCTTTAAATAGCGGGCAATGCCCTGCACCCTCGCTGTCTTCTTGGACCGAGGCCCCCAGCCACCTCAGAATTGGTATGTCAGTTTGCTCTCCTTAATTTATGTAAATTTATTTACTTATTGTTTTACTTACCAATTCCCCACAATATTTTTATTTTATTTTATTTCATTCATTTTCTCCACTTCAAAATATTTCTTCTGTTACTAGTACTCTTCATCAAAATTATGTTTATATATTCATTTTCTACAATGCTATGTCTCTTAAATTCTAATTATATTCAATATATCTTATATTTGACTCTTAAATGTAATTTGGTATATTAATGTTATTATTATTATTATTATTATTATTATTATTATTTTATTATTTCATTGTAGCACTGAAGATGGCCGCAATGCGGCCGAAAAAGCTTTTTGCACTAATAAATATGTACGACAGAACAATGCCTCAATTCAATATCGATACAAATGTCGTAAACGCTGCACCACTTCCTACAATTATGTCGGCTGGTTTAGCCAATATGGTGTATGAATTCTATAGAAATTCATTAAAATTCTCGTTGGCAAATCTCCATATTTGGTTTTTGAGCCAATGCATAATATGGAAATTAACTCCAAAATTTATTTCTATTAAAAGTAAATCAAATACTCATGCGGCGACCAAAGCTCTTGCTGCTGCCCGAACCACGTGGCTACAGACCGAAAAGAAGAAATGGTATACTACTCGTGACCGTCTCTCTCAAAAGCTGTACTGGACCCAAGGAGAGATTGCATCATGTCTACATCCTGCAGAATGGGACACGCTACAAGACACCATAAGGAGCAGAGTCTTCAAGTTCTGCAGTCGCCGAAAACAAATTCAGGTGAGCAAACTGACACGCCTTCGCGCTATCAACAATAAGTCACATCCTCCATACCATAGCGCGAACAATACCACACACTCTCAAGAATTCCACCCCCGTATCATCAATCTTTCCTCTTGTCCACTTTCCGATAAAGAAACTTCCCTCCTCAACAAAGGCCTTAAATATTCTATACCACATCCACCAACTCACTCTGAAATCAAAACTCTATGCGTACAGACAGATAATATCATTAGCTTTAATCCAAATTCAGATGAAATCAAACACAATATAACACACAACATCAAACAGGAATTAAAACACACTCATTACTCACACATGAACACACAGTCAGAGACAGCAACAAAACACAATCTTAAACAGAAAATAGATAGTAACAACTTACTCATCTCCAAAGCTGACAAAGGGAATTCTATAGTCATTCTAAACAAATCAGATTATCACCAAAAAATGTTTGATTTTATCAACAGTAACAACATTCTACACATTAACAAAGACCCCACAAACAAACACTTATCCGACATCAAAAAAGAACTTGCAGAATCTAAAGCTCTTTTTCCATACCCCAACAGAATCATCCCCTCTAATCCACTTCCACCTCGATTGTACGGCCTTCCAAAAATTCACAAACTTGATACCCCCATAAGACCTGTCGTCTCGTATACCAATACCATTACACACAGACTCGCAAGGAATCTAAACCAAACTTTTTCCACACAGATAAAATTCTCACCCTCCCACACAATCACCAATAGTATCGACTTAGTCAACAATATCAAAGATGTAGTTGTGCCACCTAATGGCAAACTTATTTCCTTTGACGTGACGAACCTTTTTCCAAGCATTCCGACCACAGAATGCAAAACTATTTTACGAGACATCCTTGACAACTCTTTGAGCCCAATACCTATAAAAAACGAACTGTACAACCTGATTTCTCTCTGTTTGGACATAAATTACTTCAAATTTGACAATAAATTCTTCACTCAAAATTCTGGTCTACCTATGGGATCCCCACTTTCACCACTATTAGCAGATATATTTATGGACAACTTGGAAAAACAAATTTTTAATTCTGGACACCCTCACCTAACAAATGTGATTTATTGGTATAGATACGTTGATGACATCATAGTACTTTGGACCGGCACTTATAGACAATTGAAAAACTTTACGGACTTCCTAAATTCTATACATTCCAACATACAATTCACTGTGGAAAAAGAAAATGAGAATAGAACTCTTAACTTTCTAGACTTGTCCATCACTTTACTGAAGGACAGGCATGTTTTTGACATATACAGGAAACCGACACACACCGACACAGTCATTCATAACACATCACAACATCCACCTTCTCATAAACACGCAGCTTTCCACAGTATGGTTCACAGATTATTCTCGATTCCTCTCTCCCCTCAGAACATCAGAAAAGAAATCTATAACATAAAACAAATAGCTATCAACAATGGTTACAGTAGTTCTTTAATTGATAATCTTATCAAAAAGAAAACTATCTCTCGCTACACAAACAACCTAACATCTCTCACCCCGACAAACACAAGACAGAAACACAACAGATACACCATCCCCTTCCTTGGAACACTATCACTAAACATTGCCAAAAAACTCAGACAATTTGACATACACGTCACATACAGCACACCAAACAATCTCCAGAACACATTTTCACACAACAAAGATCCTATCCCCCAGTCTCTATCATGTGGAGTATATTCCATTTCCTGTGGCAGTTGCAATGCACAATACATTGGCCAGACCGGAAGATCCTTTAAACAAAGAATCAAAGAACACATACACGCTCTTACACACAAAACAACACAATCACACTTTGCCAGCCATCTCTTAGAACAAGAACACACATTTAATACAGATTGTGACATCAAAATTTTGGAGATAGAAAGAAGATACAACCATAGACTTAAATTAGAAGCTATTCACATCTATAATTTATTGAACAATCCCCAACACACTATTTTAAATGAACAGATTCCTTCTCTCTCACCCCTCTTGAGACTCGCCGCTTCCCACACTACCACTTTTCCGCCACCCGGCCGGGCCTTTCCCTAATGACCATTTCTCAGAAAAACCCTGCGCCCCCCCCCTCTCCATTGAAAGCTGTCTTTAAATAGCGGGCAATGCCCTGCACCCTCGCTGTCTTCTTGGACCGAGGCCCCCAGCCACCTCAGAATTGGTATGTCAGTTTGCTCTCCTTAATTTATGTAAATTTATTTACTTATTGTTTTACTTACCAATTCCCCACAATATTTTTATTTTATTTTATTTCATTCATTTTCTCCACTTCAAAATATTTCTTCTGTTACTAGTACTCTTCATCAAAATTATGTTTATATATTCATTTTCTACAATGCTATGTCTCTTAAATTCTAATTATATTCAATATATCTTATATTTGACTCTTAAATGTAATTTGGTATATTAATGTTATTATTATTATTACTATTATTTTATTATTTCATTGTAGCACTGAAGATGGCCGCAATGCGGCCGAAAAAGCTTTTTGCACTAATAAATATGTACGACAGAACAATGCCTCAATTCAATATCGATACAAATGTCGTAAACGCTGCACCACTTCCTACAATTATTTCCACCATGTTTCCATTAGTTAAGTTATTTCCACCATGTTTCCAAACATACTGCAATGGATCATTACAAGTAACGATAAGTATAAACAAAGTAATTCGTACACGAAAGTAAATACGACGATAGCAACAATGGAGACAGGAACGAATGCAAAGACTTGAATATGTAAACAGTATAAGAGAAAGTGCATGTAAGCAATAACGGGGAAAATAAATAATATTGTGAAAGATTTAAGTAACATAATGGACGCACGAGCAAATTCCATGAGGGGAATGAAAATATTTTAATAAAATGTTTCGACAAGAACCAAGGAATAGATTAATGAAACGCGTAACACAAGTGACTAATGAGAATTTAGATAATACTAGTGAGAACCCGTCAAAATTTGACGATGAGATCTGAAATAAATGTAAAATACTGTACCCAGACTAATGTTCACAATATATTGCATTGTTTGGATCTTGAGGGTATAACGAAGATATTTTGTGATGAGTTCCCAAAATTTTGAACACGTATGGCCCATGACCAGGTTGCAATGCAATATCGGCACAAAGGATATAGCACTATTATACTGAAGGATATTATTTCTAAAGTTTTTTGATGAGTCATCATTTCCTATAAAGAACTGTTTGATTTCTTCTGGCGTATTGCTCGAAGGTATACTTATTTTCACATTTAAGCAACACAGAGTAAATCGTTTACAGAATTTCTCTCACATGGAAAGTACAAAGCAGAACAAAACTGACATTTCATAGACAATGACCCAATAGAAAACAAAATGACCTCACTATCACGACACCTACGCTGACTTTATCTTTCCCTGCGTCCAGTTAATGTATGTTTGCGTCTTTTGGGACGCGTAGACAACGATTCGGAATTCGAAATAACCTGTAAACAACCTCACTAAAGTATTACAACCGAGCAAAACCCACTGTGCAAATGTTCTCTACAAAATACACCACAGAAGCAAATACATGCAAACAGTCAACACCACAATGAAATTATTACACTGAAACAAAACCTTGACGAATTGTAAACAAATCTCAACAATCAAAACAAAACATCAAGCAGCGTGGACTCACATCTATGGACTCATGTATAACGACTTTGAAACTGCCTACCTTTGAAAGAAAACAATTGACTATTGATAAGCGTACTATTAAAGATTGATTTAATTAATTAATTTACACCGTAAATGTTGGTGAATCAACACAAACAATATCGGATAACACATCTAGGGATCATATTCTTTCATTTAAAAGAAAAAATACAACAATCGGTTCAGTGGAAGCTCTAAACGAAGCCATGGCAGAATACCTTATTTTTTAAATATATAGATATTACCTTGAGTTAGAAGATGTAGTTTGTTAAAATGGAGTTTAATTGTTGAACATAAAAATATTTGGGTCTTAAGGAATTATATTCGGGACATTCCATGAGTATGTGGTCAGTATTCAGAATTTTGTTGCAACAATCGACAATGGGATTGGCTTTTTCTTTAGTATATAACTACGAGAGAATTTAGTGTGGCCTGATCGAATACGCGAAAGAACGACCTGTTCCCGTCGAGACAACACACTCATCTTGTTCCACCAGGGGGATCGCTCCCGGGGATGGGCACCTAGGCTTGTCGCCTTATTCCCCACCCTCTTCCGGCGCAGAAGAACACCGCCGGGCCGTAATCCGGATCGCAGAAGCCGTCACGGACGCCTCCCCAATTAAGCGTGGGCGGGGCCGCACTGCCAGCGCAGAGCTGCTGGCGCGGCGCGGCGCGGCGCGGGGCGGCGCCTTTGAGCCCCCTTTGGGCCTCCGCCCCATTCGCACGCACCACACGAGCCGCCGCCTCGAGGCGCTTGCGCAATGAGGCGCAGGCGCACACGCAAGCGCCTGCTCCAAACGCCCGTTCAATCGGAGGACCCAGTGCTTCATTTATAAAATGGCCAGTCCCGGAACGGACCCCAAAATTACCGGGAGCGGTAGCTGAGTGCATCAACTGATGTTACTGCCGCGCCTCTGACCAAGACGACCTAGGTTCGAGTCCTGACGGCAGCAGGATTTTCGACACTAGGTCGAATTCAGTCGCAGTCTGGAGGAGAATTCTAGCGGTCGGCTGCTCTGATTGGTAGTTTTCCGTGGTTTCTCCGATCAACACCAGTCGAATGCCGGAGCAGTACCCTAACAAACGGGCCACGGACCGCGCGCGATCTTTCCGTCCTCTTCCTTGTCCTGTCCTATCCTATCATCTCCCCTTACACACACTTACACTAACATGCACTACACTACCACGTATTCCGAGTGACCGGTCGGGAGCTCAGAGCTTGTCCCGGCTGTGGTGGTGCCCCGATGGTGAGAGTCCTGATTAGGGGGGAAGATCACTGCCGTCTCTCGAGAAAAACACATGTACTACACTTACGGTACTAATGACCAAAGCAGTTGACACACCCGGAAATACGAAAAAATCAATCATCACGAAAAAATAAAAAATCTCCAAAATTAATTATTAATTAATAGAAATAATTAAATATCTATAATGGTATTGTATGCCAGTCCGCATAGCCGAGATTGCTAAGGCAGTAGTGCCGTGCTGGACGGAAGGATCGCGGGTTCAAGTCCCACCCCGGGCATGGGTGTGTTTGTGTGTGTCTGTGTGTGCCGTCCATTCATCCTTCATTATCGTCATTCCATCTTCCATTCCCCCTGGACTAACAACCCTGGGGTATAAAAATTGGATTCAGCCAAATGCTGATTCCCTAATTGATTTCATGCAAGACTTGCAACATGATAAATGATACTGAGCCCGTGCAAGTGCATGTATGCGTGATCCAAGACGGCCAATTCGCGAGCAAAACAACAACAACAACACAAACGACAACAACACAACAACAATTTGACGTAGAAACGTTAACGACGTAGAAAAGATACAGTTAAATGAAAAATTATTTAATTTTGAGCGCTCACGAAAGTTGGTCGAACTAAAAGTTGAAGTTGCCTAGTATTTGTTTTTTCCTATTTAGTTCCCGGGGTACCGAAACGCCGTTTCGTCGCTCTCCGAGAAATATGAAACCCTGTGAGAACGTGAATTGAAAATGGGAAACGAAGATGGAAACGATTGACTCATTATTTTGTGAAGAAATAATTGAAGTCATCTCAGTCAACTTAGTACATTTATTTAGAGAGCCGGCTTTTGAAGGCTTTGCCGTCATCAGTCTCGCTGTATGTCGCAACAGTCGGAAGGCTGTGCCTGTGAGTTTTGCCACAGCGAGACGATGACGGCAAAGCCATAGAAAGCCGGCTCTCTAAATAAAGCTATTAAGTTGACTGACATGGCTTCCATTGTTTCTTTATGTAATTGCGTCATCAATAATACATCAGCTTTCCCACACTTTGTTATTTTGTGTTTCCGGACTCGTCATTAGGCCCGTGATGAAGGTGCATGTTATATCCAGTAAAGTAACGTATTCCTCTCTCGCTGGGACATGAGATCCGAAGCAGGCATACTCGTCCGCTTGCGAGGCATCATCCCAGCCGGGAAAAGCTCTTAACTTCTGCTCGGTTCCCCAATATTTGTGTGGTAGTGTAGTGAATATAAGGGTTATTGTTGTTGAGTGGAAGGGTAATGGAGGGGACAAGTATAAGAAGGGGAAAATCGCTCGTGGTTTATGGCTCGTTCGTTAAAGTAGTGCGTACTGCTCCTGGTAACGTTCGGAGAAACCCCGAAAATTTCCGATCAGAGCATCACGATCCGAGCCGTCGTCAGCGTAGGATTTTCGTCCAGACAACTGCTGAATTCGACCTATGTAGCTACATTACTAGACTCGAAATTCCGCCACCGTTGGGACTAAAACCCTGCGAGCTCCAGGTTAGGGACGCAATTTCAATTAACCATTATAATTCGTACATATCTAATAAGTATCATTCTCATTCCTGAGCTTTGGCCGGAGATGCAGCTTGCCCCTACATATCTCCCGTTTCTTAAATTCATATAGGTGAAATACCGCACGGAGAATAGTTTTTGACACTAGCTACACGGATGTGCCGAATTCAACCACAGCATGAAGAACAATTCTTGGTTGCTCTGATCGCTGGTGTTACAAAGTTTCTTCTATCAATACCAGGTTAATTTCGCAGCACACCTCAACCAACGGATCACGCAACACGCGTCTTCTTTACTTTTTCATCCTTTCCCTCCTCTCTCTTTACACACGCAAATACTGGGACAGACATATTGCAAGGAGCAAACCCCGACTGGAAAGGTACCCCGCTGGAGACATAACAGAACGAGAAAACTCGCTTGGTGACGTTTAGGTCGGCACGGGGCCTCACGTGGCAGCAGGGAAAGGAGCAAACCCAACGCCAAGGGTAACAACATGCATTGCACTTACGCGAGTAACGTTTTCATAAGTTGTCGCATCTGGAATGAGCATTCACTCTCTCGTTGAAATTCGGCTTTTTTATCAGGAAACTGAAGAAGCGCACCGTTTCATCCATAAACCATTTGTGAAGAAGCGCATTGCTTCACGGTCCGCGCGTGCTTTTCTGCACCGCGTCGTCGAGTGGTGCACAGCGCGCCGTGCGCGTGGCCGTGCGCGTGGCCGTGCGCGTGGCCGTGCGCGTGGCTGGGTCGAATACAGTGGCTTTCAGGAGAATTTTAGTGACTGGCTTCTCTGATCCGCTTTCCATGATTTCTCCGATCAAGCCAGGCGATCGCCGGAGCAGAACTCTAACAAAGGGCCACAGATCACGTGATCTTTCCTTCCTCTTCCTTGTCCTATCCTCACACCTTAAGTACACACACACTTACATGCACTACACTAACGGGACTAATGACCGAATCAGTTGACGCGCCCGGAAACACGATAAAATCAATCGGTTGGGGGCGTGCCACGCTGGTGGGAGATACCTGGTTGGCGAAGATCCCCGCAAGCCGACGTAGGTCGGCGCCGGATCTCGTCATCCAGCGGGAAGATCATCACCGACTCGCGCAATGAAAACAATCACTATACTTATCGGACTAATGAAATTATCCCTTGGCGCGCCCGAAATCACTAATCAATCAATCAATCATTGTAGGGTTTAGAAAAAGACCCCAACTTGCGTCGAAAAGAGTAAAAAATAAATAAATTGTTAAAAAATATTTCAGTGTGAGTTTTTATTAAGACGAAAAAACCATTACAATGGAATGAACAAGATAACATCAAGACAAGTCAATATATTCCTTAAAATCAACCAATCAACTGAGAGTAGGCAGTGCGTGACGGAGCGTGGTTGCGCATGCGCAGTGCGTGGGCGCCTAGCGTTGTGCGTGACCATCCGCGTGCCTCCGCCCCGACCGCTCTGCTACTCGTGGAGCGGCTGTGTGTCAGGTCGCAGACGCGCCTGGTTCGTTGCCAGGCGAGGAGGCCCAGGTGTAGCGTGGTGGCAGCGCAGGCCGGGGGGGGGGGTGAAGTGTGGGACGCGGTGCGAGTCGAGGCACGCGGTTTCCAGGGATGCGGCGAAGCGGAATGGAGGGACGCAGTGCGGAGAGACTTGTGAGGTGAGAAGTAGAGAGGATCGGGGTTTTAATCTTTGCGCTGGAGGATCGGGTTGGTCAAGGGTGGAGAAAGAGGCAGAACGAGCAAGGTGGAGCGGGTTATGATGAGGCGGAGATCGCCAGGTCAATGGGAGCAGATTCAAGCGGGACAAGATCCGGTGTGTTCCCAACAGGTCTACTGGGAGCGGTAGCTCAATGCATCAACTGATGTCTCTGCAGTGCCTCTGACCGGGAGGTCCTAGGTTCCCACTCCCCACAGCGGCAGGATTTTCGACACTAGCTTTTCAGCTAGGTCGAATTCAGCTGCTGTCTGGAGGAGAATTCTAGCGCCAGGCTGCTCTGATCGGTAGTTTTCCTGGTTTCTCCGATCACCACCAGGCGAATGCCGGAGCAGTACCCTACCGAACGGACCACGGACCGCGCGCGATCTGTCCTTCCCCTTCCTTATTGTATTGTCTCCACTTAACATGCACAACACTACCACATATTCCGGGAAACCGGTCGGGAGCTTAGAGCTTGTCCCGGCTGGGGTGGTGCCTCGCTGGTGCGAGAGTCCTGGTTAGGGGGAAACCCCACTAGCCGACGGTAGGTCGGCGCCGGATCTCGCCATCCAGCGGGGGAAGATCACCGCCATCTCCCGAAAGAAACAAACATGCATTACACTAACGGGACTAATGACCTAAGCTCTTGACGCGCCCGGAAACACGAAAAAATCAATCAATCAATCAATCCCAACAGGTCTCCGCGGCTCGACGTGGGACTAACGCAATGCGAATAGGTGCGCCGTGTGCAGTAAGGGCTGGGAGTGGAGGCGGCACAGGGGAAGCATTGCTCAGGGCGTGAGGCGCTCCTGGACGGATATGGCGAGGCAGGGTACGGACGAGGCGGCATGGAGCGAGGCGGAGCGGGCAACGAGTGTTTTTCGACAAAGAAGTAAACAATATGGATAAATGGAATACGTGTGACTTACAATTAAGCCATTGATCCAAATGTTGGGCAAGGCCTCCACTTAAATAATAAAGTTGTAACCGCTTTCAGGTGTGCTAATCCTGAAGAGCGTGCGTGTGACGTAGATGCATTTAATTAAGTACAACTACATGAGTAGTAGTTAGGCGTGGAAAGTGAATAAATATGATCTGCATCTGTATTTTGATGGGAAATACATTGGACTTCAAGGTCTGTTTTATGTTAATTGCGGAGGTCGAAGGCGGAAACCTCGCCGTTGCATTGGAAATTCGAGAGCGAATCAACTCAAATTGGCCAATCAAAATGGCGATTCTGTTGCTAAGATAACTTAATCCATCTTAACATGTACAAGTGTTTGAAACACGCGTACCAATCATTTGTTTGGTGAAGCTGCTGTAGGTAGCTGCTGCTCGCTTCCACCGGCAGGTCGTAGGGTTCGAGCGCCGACTGTGCTGGATTTTCGATACTAGCTTTAAAGATGGTTATTGATTGATTGATTTTTTTCGGGTTTCCGGGCGCGTCAACTTCTTTGGTCATAAGTCCCGTAAGTGTACTGCATGTTTTTTTCTCGCGAGATGGCGGTGATCTTCTCCCGCTGGATGGCAAGATCCGGCGCCAACATACCGTCGGCTAGTGGGGTTTCCCCCTAACCAGGACTTTCCCACCACCGGGGCACCGCCCCAGCCGGGACAAGCTCTAAGCTTCAGACCGGTCTCCCGGAATATGTGGTAGAGTAGTGCATGTTAGTGTAAGTGGAGAGGATAGGACAAGCAAGAGGAAGGAAAGTTCGCACACGGTCCGTGGCCCGTTTGTTAGGTTACTGCTCCGGCATTCGTCTGGTGTTCATCGGATAAACCACGGAAAACTACCGATCGAAGCAGCCGACCGCTAGAATTCTGCTCCAGACAGCGACTGAATTTGACCTAGCTGAAAAGCTAGTGTCGAAAATCCTGCCGCCGTCAGGATTCGAACCTAGGATCTCCCGGTCAGAGGCGCTGCAGTGACATCAGTTGATGCACTGAGGTACCGCTCCCGGTATAGATGGTTATAATTTAGCCACTTTCTTGAGAATTACAGCAGCCGGTTGCTTTAATCTGCAGTTCTGCGTGATCATTACCAGGTGAATGAGGAAGCAGAACACTAGCAAACAGACCATGGACGGCGCGCCATTTTTGCTTCTTCTTCCTAGTCCAATCCTCTTCCCTCACACAACACACACTTCCATGAACTACACCACCACACTTGTTGAGAGATTGTCCCGCTGAGGCGGTGCATCGATGGGGGAAGGAAATCCCCGCAAGCTTCCGTGTAGGTCGTCGCTAAATCGCTCCACTCAACGATGCAGGAACACTACCAGGATAAACATTCACGGCACTAATGGCCACTGCAGGTAGTTAATGCTTATTTTACGATGCCATCAGGCTCGCTCTTCCGCCTGACCCCGTAAATTTCGCTACGCTTCCTTTACCATCTAGCGAAGAAAGAAAGTATTACTCGGGCGATCAAACAGGCGATTTTGTATTTTTCTCAGAGGCTTCTTATAGGCATGGGGAACTTTTACATGCAGCAAATCTACAACATCGGGCAGCTGGTTTTACTTCCTCTTCGAAGGAAGGCGTACGAAGGATTTTTCGCTCTTAGAAATCCACGGTTTCGATCGGATTTGAACGCGCAAATTTGCGTACAGCAGCCTGACACGCTAACCCTTATACCACCGAACCCACAGTTGACCTTTCCCGGGAACATTAATGGATAAAAAATCCCCGCAAGTGGGGAGGCGTGTGGATGGGAGTGCTGCGGAAGGGGCGGTGTGGATGGGTCGGGGTACGGCCGAGGCGGAGCGTACCGTGGTGTGGCGGGGTGGGGGGTGGGAGCGGGGCGGAGCGCGGGAGCGTTTATCGCCCGAACGACGCTCTCCAGAGGCCCCTAACCGCCGCTGACAGCCCGCGTTTGTTGTTTCGCCGCTCGCTCTTTCCAGCGGCACAGTGCTCGCACGGTTGCGGAAGCAAGGCATAAGTCGAAATTTATTATTTTTGCGCAGAGAGTTTACCTCTTTTCCATAACTTTAGCTCGTATAGTCATATATATATATATATATATATATATATATATATATATATATATATATAAGGTACATGAGAAATAATTAAAACAATGTCGTCAATATCACAATAACTACTGAAACTCAAAAAGTGTATCAGAAACCACTAAACAAAAATACAAGCGGTCTCCTTGGATAGTTCACAAAGACATAACGCCCTCCGAACTCACCATGTGCAACACATGATCTGTTAATACGTAGGGCCGGATTCGAATTCCCTATTCGATTTTCGATCGAACCTTACAGTTTCCCCGTTTTTATTCTAAATAAAACTTCTGTTGGTAGAACTTCCAAATCATTTCACGAAGTAGTACTACAGAGTATAATGTTGCTTATTTTGTGTGGCACGTATCGATGTATGATCGATAAGAAAATCTACGGTATACAGGCAAGTACTAACGCTTCCCTTAGATTCACGCTTGTTCATTTCTACTGCGACTCATTGCAATTTTCCCCCACAAGAATTTTTCAAATTTATTTACTTACACCTTGGGACATAGCTGTTATCACAGTCATTCTGTCTGAATGCGAAAGTTGTAAGGCTGCCATGAGTTCCCGTGACCTGTTCGTCTCCGCGTTGGTCGATGCGACCGCCTAGCGTCCGCCGGCCTGGAACCGCCGAGCGTCCCCGTGCAGGAACTGCGGACAGGGTCCTTCGGCCTGGAACCGCCGAGCGTCCCCGTGCAGGAACTGCGGACAGGGTCCTTCGGCCTGGAACCGCCGAGCGTCCCCGTGCAGGAACTGCGGACAGGGTCCTTCGGCCTGGAACCGCCGTGCGTCCCCGTGCAGGAACTGCGGACAGGGTCCTTCGGCCTGGAACCGCCGAGCGTCCCCGTGCAGGAACTGCGGGCAGGGTCCTTCGGCCTGGAACCGCCGAGCGTCCCCGTGCAGGAACTGCGGACAGGGTCCTTCGGCCTGGAACCGCCGAGCGTCCCCGTGCAGGAACTGCGGACAGGGTCCTTCGGCCTGGAACCGCCGAGCGTCCCCGTGCAGGAACTGCGGACAGGGTCCTTCGGCCTGGAACCGCCGAGCGTCCCCGTGCAGGAGCAGGTCGCTTCGGCCTGGAACCGCCGAGCGTCCCCGTGCAGGAATTGCGGACAGGGTCCTTCGGCCTGGAACCACCGAGCGTCCCCGTGCAGGAACTGCGGACAGGGTCCTTCGGCCTGGAACCGCCGAGCGTCTCCGTGCAGGAACTGCGGGCAGGGTCCTTCGGCCTGGAACCGCCGAGCGTCCCTGTGCAGGAACTGCGGGCAGGGTCCTTCGGCCTGGAACCGCCGAGCGTCCCCGTGCAGGAACTGCGGGCAGGGTCCTTCGGCCTGGAACCGCCGAGCGTCCCCGTGCAGGAACTGCGGGCAGGGTCCTTCGGCCTGGAACAGCCGAGCGTCCCCGTGCAGGAACTGCGGACAGGGTCCTTCGGCCTGGAACCGCCGAGCGTCCCCGTGCAGGAACTGCGGACAGGGTCCGCCGGCTTGGAACCGCCTAGCGTCCCCGTGCAGAAACTGCGGAGAGGGTAGCCGATGACCAGTCCGACCGCCTCCGCCCACTAATGCCCCACACGTACCCCCGGCGCTGCCATATACACCTAGGAACGACCCTTTGCGTCCAGATTTAATTACGTACGTCGCCTTTTTATTGCGAAGAGGGCCATCTTGTGTGTTAGCGTAAGCGAGGGCGTCTTCTGTTTCCTGAGTGCGGGATCATAATGGTGACATGCCTTTCCCTTCTAGTGTTTAAAGAACGGCGGTGAATACATGAAGAATAAGAAAGCAACCACGCCCTAACTGCATGATGAAGACAATCATACTTTTCGTATTGCATACATGGATGCTGATGATACAAGAGTGCTGAATAATACATAATGTCAACGAGGATGACACCTTTCTAATATTGCTATTAATATGTGTTCCTAAAATGTCTTCATCTGTTTCATAACAATCACTGAATATGATAAGGACAAATAATAGAATCTGATACTACCTATTGTTTTAAATCATTGTTGTTTTGTGAAATTGAATTGAGCTGTACATTCCGCGTATCAATTGCCTGGCGCTAGGCACTTTTATCTTGGCAGAGGCGCATTGCTGCGCTGCACTCCACCTACAATACGTGACATACGCCGGTTTCAAACGCAACACCCAGGTGAAGAGCTGTAACTTTCACTGTAATCTGCAAAAAAAAATATTTAATTGTTTAAACAAGTTTCGAATACATTCTATCAAAACAGTAAAATTTGAACTTATTCTTTGGAAGATGCATGCTTTGCGGTTGAAAGAATCATATTGATATTGCTAGAAAGAGTTTTTCAAGAAATGTTTTGAGAAAAGTTTCCTCTAAAAGCATACCTCTCATATTTCAACACTTCGATGATTTCCTGCGAGAATGAAGAGGTTTCTCTGTCGACTCAAGCTTGTCTAATTGTGAGAATAACATGAACGCTTTCTTAATACCCACACACTTGGAGGACTGTTGGAAGAAGGAAAAATTGCTCAACATATTTCAGCATGCTAACTCCAGGAGCAGGAAAAAAAGCCTAGTTTTACAGAAAACGAAAATTTTAGACGCAAAACCGATTAACCAAAACTTTCTCAAAACTCGAAAAGATTGAACGTATCTTCACGTAAGTAACGGACGCCTGTTTGTGCTACGATCCCATAATGCGATAATGTTAACTATGTAGGCACTAATCTGTCTAAGAATATTCCGATTAATAATTAATTTAAAATTAAACTAAAAATACTATTTGTTTCTTAAACTGTGAAACACGTGGATGTAAGGGTTAAAAGAGTAACTTGATTCACAAAAGCTCGCACCCCGTGTATATTTACAACCGGGACTTTGGCTCCTGTGAGGGGTTGTTCATGTCACTCAACGTTCTCGTACTGAATTCTTGCAATCTTTCTTGCTCGCGAAGTTGAGGAGAAATCTTTTGGCGGAACCCGTCTGCAATAACACGGAGGACGCTGAACTCGGAGCTCACGCAGAGTACAATAATGGACGGATACCCTCTCTTAGTTCCCAGCGGCGGGTTCAGAAAGTACTGTAACACAATAGGAAGAAAAGTACTTCAGTTCGAATCCTCCTCTCAAAAACATTTTTGAAATAAAGTCTTCTGTTGATTGAGCTTCAAATAAAATGAATAATAAATAAATAATCGTAATGGGAATACTTCTTTCGACTTGTAGTGATTGTATCTGTAGGTGTGTAAATCGCGCTGATGTAAACCCCCATTACAATACTCATTGTATGACAAAATTATATTTATGAAGAAATGATGTATTTCTGAAGCAGTGATATTCTTACATACTTAAGAAACAGTGAGCATAACGTTAACCAAATCCTTCGCAGTAGATGATGCCTTGCACAACCACACTTCAACCACATGGAGAACACTCTTGCCTTGCGCGGACTAAGAATTCAAAACCCTACCGAGGCCAACGTATGCGATAAAATGGTGAACACGACTGGTAACGTATGCGCTAATGAGGTAAATTAGGAAAAGCAAAAGACTGGTGTAATATTGTAACGCAAATTAACGATATCGATCAAAGTAGGATTCTTAATTCTCCATGGAAACGAAAAAGTTGGCCAATGTAAATAAATGTATCTGCTACGAAATAATCCTAAAGAATTCTAAACTCAAAACTGAACAAAATTCCCCTGATGTTTATTCAAATTTGAAGAAATGTCAGCGCTTGAGAAAATGACTTCTGTGGGTAGACAGGCGTGGCAAGTTTGTTCAAGAGTACGACAGAAGCTATGGGTGACCAGCTTCTAATGTCTGACTGTCCACAAATATTTGAAGAATATAAAACAAACTTGTGAAATTATTAATATAATCATAATAATGATTCATTTAATAACCAAAGGAATACACATTAAGACATACGTTGAAGATTAATAATGAATTGAAATCATAATGAAAAAAGAACAATATGTTATATGGAATATTCGTTTTTTTTAAAGGACGATTTTACGAACACCCTCTCCGATTGATCTAGTTATGCTTTTCCGTGGTCTTTAAGGATGTAAAAACCTCGAAGGGATAAAGGTAAAAATTATATCCCACGAGGAATTAAGAGAGAACTTTTTTAACTATATTTCATTTTCGATTATTTATTGTTAAATTATTGTTTAAATTAGACAAAATTTTGAGCAGAACTTTAACCTACTCTTTTATCTATGTCTCCTGAACCCAAATAAAGAAGGGAAATGATTATCGTCACTTTGAAAGGTAAGTTCTAAAAATGGAGCTACAATTCAATTTTCAAAATATGTCAGCATTTATTTGGATTTTTCACAGTTAAAAATACTTAATAAATTCTTTCTCTCCACCCTCTAAAATATTTCTCATGGTTCTTGGAAATGTGCCATATTATGACTGTGTTTTTAAAAATTTCGATTTTTAAATATTTAAAATTTTGCTATAACAATATTAATTAAACAAATATTACTTTTAGGATAAAATTTTATTTATAATTCACAAACTTGTACATTATTACTCCCACTTACTATCATTACTAGTATTAATATTATAATTATTATGGTTAACAGTAAAGGGATTTTCATTATGTTATATTTATAAACGACTGATATTTTCATATATAAAACTCTTTTTATATTTTATATAAAAATATTTATATGAGCATTTTGTATTGAAATGAAAATAGTTCTCTTCTTAGAGTGCATATGCATCAAGCCATGTTATTTGGGGAACGTTGTTTTATTTAAATGAATATTTTCTATTGCGTTTTTTTTCAATTTTTTTTTGTGGGAGAGTTCAAATCTGTAAGAAGTGAATGGAAATCATTTTATTTTTGTATAATTAATACAAGAATAATTTCGTATTTCATTCTCTTGAGATTACTCTTGTGTCAACGTCTTGTACAGCAATTCCCAATTTATAATTTAAAATAATAATGTCGGTTCTATCGGCTTGAAATTAATAATGTTTCATTATTAAAAACACTCCACCTTGTGAAATGAAATCGCTGTTTGACTTATTCCCTTTTACAGCCGTCGCAAACTTATATATTATATTTATAAACTTAAATATTATATTTAAGTTTGCTGTTTTTACGGCGACGTTTTGCTTTGACACATAAACTAAATGTGTGCCAATGGTACGGTCTTTGGCCCAAAAATATAGTTGACTAGCCGTTTGAATTTGCTGATTATTCTGTAACTGCAGTCTGTCCCACATCAGTTAAGCCTTCCCAAACTTTTTTGTGACGATTGAAATTATATTTCTTTCCCTTATTTAACATGGTGCTGTAAATCAATTAGGACCCTGATATATTCAAGAGTTTAGAATCAAGAGCGGGCACCAAACTATATAAATGACACATTAAACAGTTTATAACAGGATAAATCGCAAGAGGTTTTCACAATGTGTTGAGCTTCCACGATTGCTTCTATGACCTCTTGGAAGTAGCCGTGAGTAGCAATCGTTATTTCTCTCCCGCAACAAGACATCGTCTGTGCAGTCCACACGTCCAACAGACCCTGCAGTTCCTGTGTAGCCGAAGAAGCTATGTTTATCTCAGCTGCGTTCCCCTCAGCTAAGATCTGCTCCGCTTCTCTCGGTCAGACAATTTCCATTCAGCTCCGTGCAGGCACACACGCGATCGATTGTTTCATTATTTTGTGTTCCAGGGCGAGTCCACTGCTATAATTATTCGCCTTGTAAACGTACTACATGCGATATCTCAGGAGGTGGCGGTGTTCCTCCCCCTAGAACGAGAGATTCTGCGCCGACCTTCACGTCGCTTTGCGGGGCTTCCCTCCTCCAGGTATTTCCGCTAACGGCTACCGTCCCCGCCGAAAATAAGAGGGAGATGCGGAAGTGGAGATGAGAGGATAAGAATGAGGAGCAAAAGATTGCCGGCGGTCCATGGCCCGTTGGTTAAGGGTATTCTCATTCTCAGCATTCTCCAGCATTCGCCAGTTGTTGATACGAGAATCCACGAAAAAATGTCCACCAAATCAGACGGCCGCTAGAATTCTTTTCAGGCAGAGGCTGAATTCTCGATGTTGCTATTTAGCTGGTTGTCGAAACTCCGCCATGGTCGGGTATCGAAAAAGCACCTCCCGGTCAGAAACAACCGCTGATACCCTGAGCCACATGAGCTGGTTCTATGCAAACGAAATACGCAGTACTTTTTTTGATGAACGAAGGTAGCAAATGATTAATTCCAGTTTTTAATACAAATACGTTCCACATTACAAAAACTATCAATGCTGCAAATGCTTATGGAGAGAACGCAAATCAGTTTTTGCTGCTGCTATTGGCCAAATGGGTGAACGTCGATGCGTTAAAGATAATCAGACCCTTCCGTGAGTTTTCGTGTAGTGTATTACCTTATTTGAGAAAAGAAAATAACAATAGAAATACATTGGTGAAAAAAATCACCAATGGCAGAAGCTATTATGCGCATGCGCACGTTCATGAAAACCCATAACTCGTTCTTTATAAGGAACGTAAATGTAGTGCGAACAGGATCTGAATGAAAAGTTTGAATATGAACCAAAGCCCTTTGTTTAAGATACTGCTTTGTCATCCCTCTGGAAATTGTCGATGGCACGGAACCATCCGATGAAAATACCTGTCTCTAGAATTCCCATTAAGACAATGAAGGCTTCGACTCAGTTGCGTATGTGGTATCAACAATCTGAATCTGCTGGGTCTCGGTCTAGGATCTCTGACTTCGTAGGTTTGGTTGGGTACTCGCCACTAAGTTAAGGAATGGGAAAGATTTCTCTAGGAATCAACTGATGTCACTGCATTCCCTCTGACCGGGATGTTCTAGGCTCGAGTTCCGACGACGGCAGGATTTTCGACACCAGCTTTTCAACTAGGTCGAATTCAGTCCCTGTCTGGAGGAGAATTTTAGCGGCCGGCTGCTCTGATCGGTAGTTTTCCGTGGTTTCTCCGATCAGCACCAGGCGAATGCCGGAGCAGTACCCTAACAAACGGGCCACGGACTGCGCGCGATCTTACCTACCCCTTCCTTGGCGTAGCCTCCCCCTTACACGTACTTACCCTACCATGCACTGCACTACCACAGATGCCGATAG
The DNA here is from genome assembly GCA_011170035.1 of Teleogryllus occipitalis. NCBI lineage: Eukaryota > Metazoa > Arthropoda > Insecta > Orthoptera > Gryllidae > Teleogryllus > Teleogryllus occipitalis. The sequence continues at coordinate 61,110 of BLKR01005165.1, read as the reverse complement.
ACTGGCCGGGAGCTTAGAGCTTGTCCCGGCTGGGACGGTGACCCACTGGTGGGAGATACGTGGTAGAAATAAAATTATTTTATTTCGAAAATTTCACTATTCCGCTATATACTGCAATATGAAATATTTTCTACACAGACTCGTATACACAAGGACACTCGTAGACTAACTGCCATGGCTGTCGAGAAGATCATTGCCCATACCAAGAGGGACGGAAAAAGATTTTCCTCTAGGGCAGCGAACTATTTACAAAGAACTCATCAAATGTATATTTTGAATCAACAAACCTTACACCAAATAAAAATAAATTCTCCAAATATCATAAATAATGCATTAGATACCAGCATGAAATGACTGAACTTCTGTACTTTCGATAACACGCGATATTCATAAAATTAAGTTGCAACTAACTTCAGACGAAGACAAAAAATTGGTATTCCCCTCGGACGCCGCGCCGCGCTCTGCGGTTAGTCCCCACCCTATCCTGCTGTAACACGGTGGCTCGTTGCGGTGCTAAAACCATCAGGGCCCTATGTTGAAGCAAAGGGTCAAAGAGTAAAAGCAGTAAACGCTGTGGAAAAGCTTCAGAGCGTGACACGGCGCACTGCCTGAGAGAAATCCAGACTCCGGAGAGCGCGCTCGTTGAGCACTTCTTTATCTCAAAATGATTTCATATTCTACATCTACATTGCTGCACTGAATGTCATTTAAAAGGGAAATGTATATTCCTAACATTTTATAAGATTCTTTTATTATCTGGAGGTTGTACAATCATGCAATCTAAGCATGAGCCCAGCTAACACGTACAACTCCAATTCACTACTTGAATATCGTAATTACCCAGCATAAAACCGGCGAGAAACATCAAGTGTGCAGTAATCAGCGAAGAAGTAGCTTCCTCGGAGACTTGAATACTTTCAATGCTGTGACGTCGACTAAAACATTGTCTACAAGATTTGAAGCAGTTCGCTAAAACAAACTTGACTCTCAATGCGAAAGTCGACAACTAGCTTCAGAACGTCACAACAACCTCTACCCACTCGTCACTGCTGTAAACGTTCGTGGGTTCGTTGAGAATTGAAAAGAGTTAAACTGTTTGCAGTAAGCTTGGCCTCTGTTTAATACTTGTTTCCTGCAAATAGAGCTTCAGAAGAAACCACAAATAACCGGGGCTGTTCAATAGGTGCAACTTTTTGGAAAGAATATATTTTGATTCACCCCAAAATTAAATAGTTATGATACAGAAACAAGAATATTAAAAAAACAAATTTAAAAACAAATTACTTGTGCCGAAAACAGATTGACTGGTTGACTGGAATTTACAAGTTGATTTTGTATCATTGAAGAACTTTGAGCGAAAATTTGTATTACTAATATTTTAATTTAAAATTTATTTTGTTTATGAACATTTTGTAAACTGCTACATACAAATAGGGTATCCTGCCAAAATCAGCACTTTTAAAGAGCAAAGTAGGTTTTAGAGTTGTGATCAGTGGTTCAGGAAATGCTGTAGTTCTCTCGTGCAAAAGTGTCTTATTGTAATACGTAAACCAAAATTATGAAGATTGTGACAATTCTTCTTCTATGATAATTTACATCGTTTCGGAGTGATTCAATACATTTTTATAGATAAGGTAAGTAAATATTTTCTTTCCGATTTCTTTCAGCATATTGCATAACCTACATGTCCACGTGCTTACTTCAGAACGTCTACTCACTGAACATGTGATCTAAGGAAAAATGACAGACCCAATGCTGCGATAAAATGACGTACTCTCATTTTAACCAGTGAGTGTTTAAGGTCTCTAAAATATCCATTTTTTATAATTATCGCACTGACACAATTATTTGACACTAATTGAAATTATTATTATTCACATTAGTATTAATTGAAGAAGCGCGCAAAATTTGAATTATCCCAATTATCCAAAAAGTTACCGAAAAAAATTAAGATCCATTAGTTTCTCACTGCCCCTTGTAGATCCTGAACCAGTCAAAGAGAAGCAAAAAGTATTTAGAGAATTGCATTAAAGTAGGTACAAGAGGCTTCAGTTTATTTGAGACACTTGGGCTAGTGCGACTGGCATAAGAACTGCCAGGAGTTGTCGCACACGCACCGCGAGATGTAGAAATAAAAATATACATTAACGTTGTGTATAAATATACTTACAGGTGATGCAAAAAATGTATCAAGTGAAGCTTCGATATTTAGAATATGAAAGGAAATAAAAAAACAGATACTAAAAATTAGGCTTATTTGCCTTATCTTGGCTCGAGTCACGAGAGGAATAATACACACTCATCTACATTAAAAGTGTACATAATTAATGTTGTAATTGCAGGATTCAGATTTCGATGTTCAACACAGAATGTTTTCATTCACTTTAGCTTCACATCAACAATATGCAATAAACTTTAACGAAAACAAAATCAACGAAAATAAGAAATGTATGCATGACGGCGTTCTGGCCGTACGGTGTCCCGGTTGATGAAGGTGGTGGCGCCGACAGCGCAGGTCGGCAGCCGGCTGTGGTAGGCAACCTTGCCCCTATCGCACGGTGCTGCGAGAGCTTGCCCGCCGTGGCAGCGAAGAGGCACGCTGCGGGACAGGCCAGCGAAGGTCTCAGCGGCTGAAGCTGGTGGGCGGCGCTCATGGTGCCCATGCCTAGGGCAGGGAGGACGGGGTTCCGTCCTCGCCCTCGCCTAAGAAGGGTCGCCGTAGTGAAGTAAGTGCTATGCAGAAGAGACTTATTTCGAAGGTTTCATTCACATCCGTAATGTCAGAGTGGTTCCAGGGTTTCCACTTTATCGCTATTTTCATCGGGGGCACCTGGAGATTATAATAGCAAGGTCGGGTCATGGTACGGCTAGAAGGCCGGGAAACATAAAAGGTTATGTCGTGAGTCCGGGATAGTATCACACCCACGTTTGTTCGAGCTCTAGAATCTCTATCTCTATTCTTTTAAAAGCATAGTTGGATTATGAATAAAAGTTAGCAACACTTAATAACTTGTAATAGAAACTCTTTCCTTCGACAAACGAATTACAGATTTTACTTAATAGAACTGCCATCTACATAACCACATATTGCAAAATAAGAGCTCAAACATAGCTCACCAGCAAGCGTAAAGAAGAATATTAGCGGACTCTACAGACGTACTAGAAAACAGGCTTACCAGCGGACTATGCTTAGAAAACCAATGTGTAGTAATGAAATCGCAGTTGAAGAGCTTATTTCCGGATGTGACGTATCTCCTAGAAATATTTTTTTAAGGGAAGGTATTCAAATTCAGTCTTATAATTCCAGAGAGTAACGATGTTCCGATACCGTTTACTCAAAGAAAAATGTCATATTTGAACACAGTATTTCGGATCATGATGGAGCAGTGTGTTAGAATACATTGACTGATACTAAAAACTAAACTAGTGCAGCTAAAATAGCACGTACCGCTCGTATTTTCACGTCAAATTACACGAAAAATACTCAAATTTTCGAAAAACTGTACGTGCCCTTATTTCAAAATCTATATTTAGAATATATTTAATTAAGGGAAAAACCTCTATCTAAATTCTTTAATATTTTAGTTGTAGGAAGACTCCAAAAAAATTTTGAACCCTTGCAATTTTCGAAAAGTCATAGATTTCAACGAACATGAGACCTACACCATTCTCTTAAACGTTCTTCACTTGTGAAGAACGTTTTAATTAAAGTCGTCTAGCAACGAAATTTAATGAAAAACGATGAAGTCTTTTTTTTCAAAAATTATGATAATATCCCAGGGGCTTCATGTAAAATATCCCTCAAAATTAAAATGTCGGTTTCAAATTCTAGGGACCGCGACACCAGTCAGATCGATTGTGGAATATAATTTTTGGAGAAAATCGACAGAACGGCTTAGCCTCTAGCGTTGTTCATGGACGGACGAACACACGTTTTGCTATCATTCGATTTTTAGGTATCAAGGACCCACAGAACAGGGATTCTGGCTACACTACGTGATAGAGGATTTTTTTATATTTGGCAACTGGATTTATCCTCCCTTTTTTCTTTTCTTTTTTAATTCGTTGCGCCCTTTATCCAACTTATCGACGCAAAGCGTCTCTTCGCCCCTGGTCGAGTGTTGAGCGCGGAGTAATCCTGCATTAATATCTATCACTTTGTATTTCAGAGGACGCCGTATTTTTATATGTCTCCTCTCGTCTAGTCAGTTGACAAAGAGGACCGCCAGGTAGCATCTCCGCGTAAGCGCCTCTTACTTCACGCGCCCCTGCGTCACTACCCAGCGGCCAGAATTGGGAAGGAAATAGGAAAGGGGTAGGGTTTAGGACACTTCACAGGGGTTGGACTAGCCCTTGTGAAGCGGCCCAACTCGTTTTGTTGGAACAAATTTCACATGAGATTCAACGGGAATCAAACCCGGGTCTCAGTGGTGAAAGGCTAGCGACTTGTGCTATGTGCCACGAGCGAGCCATTTTTTCTGTAAAAAGAGTTTTTCTGCCCCAAATCCTCCGCTTTTTGCGCAGCATTACGTAACTTTCTCTCCACTGCGTAGCGAGAAAGTAAAAACAAACGGAAATGGAGCCACATCACTTTGGAAATTAGCTCTTGAATTGCGTTCGCCGCTTCATGGAGGAAGTGAGCCCTTCCGACGCTACGAACGCGCTCTAAGCGGCAGATCGGGGGAGGGGGCGGGAGGGCGAGGGGTGGGGAGTAACAGATCTGTGGCGTCGTGCGGCGCGGGGGTGCGATCAGGTTTCGTCGGCGCTCAATAGGGCGCGCCCCCGACGCCTCACCCCACCCACGGTGGCGCCCCGCCGCGCGCCGCCCACCCGCAGCCCTACACGCCCTGCGCCCGCCACGAGGATACGACAATTATTATTGTTATTACAATTATATTGTCCTATATTATTTCAGTAATATAGACACCTTTTGCGGCTCTCACACGCAGCCAATATTTATAAATGAGGTCTCTAAAGAAAGAGAATTTCACGGGGACGTGACAAATTGCACTTTAAATTTTAAAATATGAAGGATTTGTTTTTAAAAAACCCATCTAAATATTCATGTCAAATGCAACCCGCAACACTCGGCCGAATTTTTTAATCTATATCGTTAAATAACTTCTAAATCAAGCGTTTTACGGCCTTAGAAATTAAAATTTTAGAAACGTTCATTACACCATATTCTACAGGATGAGATATTCTTTAATCTTGACGCTTCTTAATTCTACCCCACCTATTCAGACTCTGTATAATCTGCAATTGTATGTGAAATTTAACTAATTACTTGATATTATACGCGATTAAATTACACGGGTGTACCTCTCTGCTCGGTAATATCGTTAAATAAGAACAGTTTGTATTAATAAGGGTGACAATGGTTTGACAACAATACTTTGTTGTCAATTACAAGGAAACATAAAGAGTAAGTGATGGTGGATAATAGGGTCTTGAAGAAAAAGATATATTACAGGCTTATTATGGAAACGGCAAATAGGGAAGAGGGTGAGGTTCAACATGCGAGAGTTCTCGCACGGGTTTGCTAGTATATATTATTAGAGAAAATAGCTTCAGAACAATTAGGGACTGGAGTAAGTTGCCTGCGACAGTATTTGAACCTTTTCCTTTCGGTGTTCAAAACTATATAAATAAATTATGTAATAATAGTTCATTTTATTAGTTCATAGTGTAATTATTTAGTATTTCTACTTATTGTTCACTTTATTATTGTAAAATAGATAATCTAATTATTATTAATGTTGTGATTGTATTTAGGGGTTGTCGTGTGGCGAAGTGATGTGAAATATAGAATGAGGAAGAAACGAAGCAGTGAAGTGAATTGTACCGTGGAGTAGTTGAGAAATCGCGTATTTAATGCGTCAGAATATTTATGTATTGTAGATACAAACATGTAGATTTATTGTTAATAATTTTTATTATTGTTCTGCCTTCAAGTTTCAAAAAACCTACTTGCAGTAGTAATAAATATCTTTCTACCTTAGATTAAATAAAGACTGTTTCTTGTCGCGAAATCCGTAGTTCGGTGATGATATTATCCCAATTTATCAAATCTGTATAATTCTGGGGCTTTAAAATTTAATTTAGATTTTCATCATTTGATTTTCTTCAGCATTCTAAGATTTTATTCAACGCATCAATGTCTATCTTCAGTTGATCGTCAACCATCATTGACTGAAGGATATATTCAGTATGTGAAAAATAAACATTGCGTAGGCTGCTTTTATTTCTTGATCAAAAAATCTTGAAATTTGTATGGTTTTCCACTCCAGAGTTGCAAATACACAGTCATTGGAACACTGTAATTTTCTTGATCATGAAATTTAGAATATAGATTCAAACATGAAAAGGATGTTGTTCAGAATGGATTTTTTTATCGGTGTGGGTCCTGGCCTCACGCGGGACAGGCAGGCGGAGCGATGGGACGGGCACTATTTTACGCACCTGATCAAAGAGTAAAAACAAGCTCATGGCCTTCCAAATTCCATCTAGAATTCTTTAAAGTGTAGTAATTTTGTAACCCGTCTGATATTTACACAAATCAATTTAATGCAGATTTACAATTAATAAAGAACTCAGGTATGGCTCAAACGTGTCTGCATCCCAAACTCAACTCTCGTATAGTCTTAGTATAAGACCCTAAATGGTAAAACAACATTGTATTTTACGTAGTCTAAAATCGTTAATTAAATGGACAATATGAACGAAAGCGGAGAACATAAGAAGTTTTTTAAATTGTTTAAACGCAGGTTTTGGCAGCAATATAACATTTCAGTCTCAAACAAATTTAAAATAAAATCCTGCAGTATTTACTAACATTCATAAACTTTGTTACTCATTAAGTCATCAATCGTCATTAACGTCAATATGGCCTTTTGCATTACGTGGCACGTTGTTTTCGACTTCTTGAGAAGTAGAAGACAGTTAAAGAACTGGCGATTAATAGAAGGGAAAATGGGCGACGTCTTCCATTTCTTCTTTTTTCTTTTTGTGTAATGGGCCCTGGTCCTCTGGACAGCTTTCCTTGACATATATTATTAGAAAGAGAATCTGGGCGTTCTTTTTTAGATCCCAACACGAAGGACAACTTGCGAAATCGTATGTAAATGTGGATATACTATGCACTGTATAATTAATCTCCTCGAAGAACAAAGTCTGTTGAACCAGAAGAAATTTTTTTTAAACATGGTAATGGAAAACCTGCGAAATGGCATCATATTTTCTTTAAAAAGAACTGGGAATATCATAAAAGTTGTTGTTCCATAATCCCTCACGTGAGTATCAAATATTTAATGCAAAGTCGCCCCTTCCTCAAAGCCTTTCTGTTATTTTCTGTAGAATATGTCGTAATTAGTGACGTACAGAGTACGATAATTCAGTCGTTATGCGCATTATGATAATAGATGGAATTATACAATCAAATCTTTGTTTTTATTTAGTCAAACTCAAAAATGTTGTAACACGAGTTAACAAGCCATTTCATAAACAAACGATTACAAAGTGAGTTATTTCACGCGTCGTTAAAGGCACAGTGCATCTGTTCTCAGAAAGCTATGTTTGCAAAAGCCTTTTGACCGAAAATCACGAAGCAACAAAACCTCTTCGACTGAAGATGTCAAGAGAAACGGGATCCAGGCTGCCGCGTCTTGAGAACAGAGTTCGGGTATTTAATTTTTTGGAAGGTATGGTTGTGTAATGCACAAATTACATATTAAACTTTTGACGGAAATACACGTTTTGGTTGTCCGAATTACCGTAAAAAAGCTTTTATTGAAATCGTCTATTCGTCGATAAAGTATACCACCGTGTAAACAATGCACATAATTTACAGCAAATTGGATATTCCTTGATCAATCTGGACGATGTCCCCAACTTGTAAATGTGAAAGGATCTTTTTTATGTTGAGGGGGATCATAAACCCTAACGATTTTTCAAAATCTTCTCCAAAGTATCTCCGAAATTTTCACTTAAATATTGGGATCGGATAGAGATTATACGATTATAAAACTGGCGCTGAACCGATTTTCAGTAAAACCTCTAAAACCTCAAAATTTTCAAAAGGTTTAAAAGTCTGTAACTACGCCTAAAACTATATAATTGAAAATAGCTATTTTTAATGAAATTTGTTCTTCTCAATTAAATCATGAAATAATACATTGCATCATGTGTATTTCACACAAGATAAAGGTGAAATTTCTATAAGTTTAAAAAATAGGTAAACAAGATTTCCTTAAAAGCGGCTCAGGGAACAAAAAAAATTGTTCCCTATTGTTTCTTCGAATAAAGAAAATTTTGATTAAAACTATATTTTTTTAAAATTCAGAATTGAAGCTAGCGATTCATTTTCTAATGCAATCATTTTCTCAATATTAGATCGTTAAATCATTTCACATACTATTTGTATTCGCGTGATTTGGAATTACATCGTTTATTTTTTTCTGGTGATGACTGACGTGTTATTAGGATATAACATTATGTAATATTACGAAGTTTATCAATAATACGAGATAGAATGAACTCTACTTATACTACTAGTTTTAAAACTATATGCATTCATATGAATAGTCCACAAAATGAAAAGATCATTCTTCATTTCATAAAGCAAGAATAGGTTAAACTAGTCCACAAAACACGCCTTTTAAAAAAACCAATGTTCAAGAAGTTGAATTTATTCAAACGAACAAATGTAGGGATCAATGATGACGTTTTATTGAAACAAAATTGTTACCATGTATATTTTCAAAGACTTTTAGTATTAGGTTCGATTAATTTTCATGTTTATAATATGTCACATACTTTGAGTAAAGAAACCAAAACAAACTAATTTTCCGGAAAGTTTCCGATACTTTAGCCGCAGGGGCACCCAGAGAAAACAAGGGCCTGATGCAGTAGCTCCACGGAGGTCACTTATTTCAAACACCCCCCCCCCCGCCTCGTACATAGATATAACGTATTTCTCCTTGCAACAGAAATAACTCACAGCGGTTTATTTGAATTAGAAAATTTTATAAGAAACAAATGGGGCTCCAATTAATTTGGGGACTGCTCCTCTTTCTGGGCTCCCCAGCTTAGTCGTACTAGCCAAATAAGAGCATGATTGATTGATTGTTTTTTTCGTGTTTCTGGACGCGTCAACTGCTTAGGTCATTAGTCCCGTAAGTTTAGTGCATGTTTTTCATGATGTGATCTTCCCCCACTGGATGGCGAGATCCGGCGACGACCTATCGTCGGCTTGCGGGGCTTCCCCCTAACCAGGTCTCTCCCACCAGCGGGGCATCGCCTCAGCCAAGCTCTAAGCTCCCGACCGGTCTTCCGGAATGTGTGGTTGTGTAGTGCATGTTAGTGTAAGTGTGTGTGTGTGTGTAAGGGGAAGATGATAGGACAAGGAATAGGAAGGAAAGATCACGGGCGGTCCATGGCCCGTTTGTTAAGGTACTGCTCCGGCATTCGCCTGGTGTTGATCGAAAAAAAAACCACGGAAAACTACCGATCAGAGCAGCCGGCCGCTAGGATTCCCCTCCAGACAGCGACTAAATTCGACCTAGCTGAAAAGCTAGTGTCGAAAATCCTGCCGCCATCAGGACTCTAACGTAGGACTTTCCGGTCAGAGGCGCTGCAGTGACATCCGTTGATGCACTGAGCTACCGCTCCCGGTAATAACAGCATGAGTTATTTGACGCATCGTTAAAGGCACAGAGCCTCTGTTGGCGGAAGCAAGAAAAGGCCGAGTGATGACGTCGAGAGACGCGAGCGTCCACGTGTGGCTGCGGGGCGCCGCCTGCGGGAGATTTACGACGGCGCCGCACGGCGCGGGGCGTTGCGAAGGGCGCGGGCCCCAGGCGCCGCCACTGCCACTGCCCGCCGGGAGGCGAACGAACACCGACAGCACGAAACACTTTCTGGCCGTCGACCGGGAGATCATGTGGTTTCAGTGGCGGATTTTCGGCGCAATATAGAAATATGGGTGGAATTCAGCAGAAGTTTGGGGAAGAATTCTAGAGGCTGACTGTGTGTTCGGTAGATTTTCGTGATACCTCCCATTAATAACAGATAGATGTCGGGTGATGAAGGATATCTTATCAAAAGGACTACGAACCTTGCGCGATCATACCTTCCTCATTTTTGTCCTCTCCTTACACATGCAGGTACGTACATGCACTACAAGCACATGAAAGCTTAGAGATTGTTCCGGCTGGGACGCTGCCCTGCTGGGGGAGGTACCAGGAGACGGAAAACCCACGCGAGCCGACGTGAAGTTCGGCGGCAGATCTCACGTCCCAGCGAGGAGTGAACACCGCAACATCCTGTGATATAATATGCACCACACTTTCGGGACCAATGACTACTTTTGACCTAAGTAGTTCACGGGACTTAATAAAAATTCCCTCCCTCCAGTGAGCAACAATTCCGTTGGAGAGGAGGTTTATGCCTGGAGGTGGCTACGTTCCTTCCAGCTAATGAGTGAGATTCGGCGCAGGTCTACACGTCGTCGAGCAGGGGATTTCCCCCGACAGATACCTCCACAACGGAGCACCGCTCCAATCGGGACAAGCGCTAAGCTCCCACCTGATCTCCTCGCATGTGTTGTAGTGTATCGCATGTAATTGTGTGTATGTGTAAGGGAGAAGATAGGACAGAAGAGCAAGGTAATATCGCGCTGTCCGTAGCCCGTTTGTTATGTTACTGCTCCGGCATTCGCCTTGTATTGATCGGAGAAACCACGTAAGACCACCGAACAGAGCAGCCAGCCGCTAGAATTCTTCAGACAGCGGCTGAAATCGGTCTAGATGAATAGCTAGTGTCGAAAATGCGCAGCGGCACTCGAACTTTAGAACCTTCCTGTGAGAGTCGCTGCGGCGTCATACTGCTGTTCTCAAATGTTTTTTTTTTACATCGGCTGCTTAGAGTATGTGCTCAGAGGTGCTACTTGTAACATTGTTCGGATCGATTCTCCCCGAGTCCCTCTGTGATTCTTCTTAGAAACTCAATCGTCTTACGACCCCAGATGGATTTCCCCCTCCAGATCAGTGGCGTGTAGACCTCGATGCAGAGGAGAGGGCGAGTGAGAAGAACCTCGTGCTAACAATGTGTGAATGTTGATCAAATCTGGAGATCGAATCTAGTGTGATCAAATGGAAACCGCAGTATTCGAATACCAGTCAGCATACACCAACGATGACGGTGAGAGCTGTAGTAGAAAATATCTCCGTCATTGAGTTTCGTTGTTCTTTATGTTCCCCTTTATTCCTTTTAAAACTCAGTACAATATGCCATATCTCCCAGATGAGTACCTGCGATGAAATGCAGAAAATAATTGACATCTAAGTTTACTATACAATAATTAAATAGAAAACTATGATTTATATGTTTATAAAGATATAAGTTGTCTTGACTATTTACACCACAATGACAAGGTCGAATTAACCACGCAATACGCGGTATACGTACTCAAAAGAAGAGTTGCTTCTGCTGCCGATAGAATGTTGGAAGTGCAGCTTGTGTATTTTTCTCTTTCCCTTCATCAGTGGGACCTGGCGGAGTGTTCGTGTAGGAACCGGGTTGTAGGTTAGAGAGCTGAGCCCTCTACTAACAAGGCATTAAATAAAGGTCCAAAAAATGGAAATCACGCACTCAAATACCAGACACTGGAATAAACCATTCAATCCCTGATTTTGCTGCTGGTGAAATCTACAAGGGTTTGATAAAACATCACAAAGTAATCCCATCCTCTATTTCTCAGTAACTAAAACGTCGTTAAGGCAATATTTATTCTTGTTCGGGCCATAGTTGGGCAGTATTTAAATTCTTGTATTTGAAATACTTACTTCAAATACAGTTTGTAATTGAATAACTGTATTTTTGAGTTTTTTGGACATGCATTTTAAAAATGTATTTAAATACATCTCTAAAATGCATGTCCAAAAAACTTAAAAATACAGTTCTTCAAATATAAAATGGATTTAAAACAAGTATTTCAAATACAAGAATTTCAAAATTGCCCAACCCTTGCCGTACTCGATATTGGGATTCAGTGGAGGAAATACAGACAATTTTTAATTTGTTTTTCAGGGCAAATGCATTATAATGGATGATGGTATACATAATTATAAGGAGGCATGGTGGTTTGACTTGACCTTCCACGACAACCGTATAGTGAAAACAGTCGTCCCCAACTGAAAGTGATATTCCGATCGTCATGTTAGCATTCTATAAGTGTATTTTTAGTATCCCCTTGAGCATTGTTATGTGGAGATGTGCGCGTTTAGGAACGGGAGTTCTGGAGCTGAGCCCTCCACTAACAAGACCTCGCGGACAGCGCGCAAACGAGCGGGCGGGTGAACGGAGGCGTGCAAGGGCGTAGGCCACGAGGGGAGAGGCGGGGAAGGGGCGGGGAGGCGCGGAGAGGGTCGGGGAGTGGCGGGGAGGGTCGGGGAGGGGTGGGCAGGGAGGGTCGGGGAGGGGCGGAGAGGGTCGGGGAGGGGCGGACAGGGACGGGGAGGCGCAGAGAGGAGCTGGGAGTGGCGGGGAGGGGCGTGGAGGGACGGGGAGGCGTGGAGAGTGGCTGGGAGGAGCGGAGAGAGGTGGGGGGATCGGGGAGGGGCGGGGAGGGGTGGGGAGGGGCTGGAAGGGGCGGGCAGGGGCGGGCAGGGGGTGGCATCGATCGAAAGGCGATGAGAGTGTCCGAGGGACATTCGACAGGTCAGGGCCTCCGTGACAAAGCCGCCTGCGCAATCCGCGGCGCCACACTTCGCCCCCGCGCTGCCTCCATTACTCTCCTGCGGCGCTCCCAACTTGTGGTGAGCAGACCACTGGAGGAGCGCGATACAATTTCGGTGGTCGCCTAAAAAGTCTGGTCATGATTGGCATTCATTTTTTTGTTAATAATAAATCCCAAATCAATAAAATTATTTGAAAGAAACAGCAGAAAATATATTAATAAAATGCGTTGTATTTAAATTTGCTTAAATTATTTTGTAATAACTAAACTAATATTAATGATTTTCATGCAAGCTGAGAGATGTGATTAAATTATTTTTATTTTTATATTCTTGTGATTAGAAGGCATTGCTATTTGTAAATGAAATCAGCATTTATAATTTTTTATATGAAATAAGCATATTTTATTTCAGTATAATGTAAGTTAGATGATTAATATTTAAATATGTAGTCAGTCTATTTATTTAACAAATTCGTGTTAGTGATTTAAAAGTAGAAATTTATCGGTTCACCTGGTCCGAAAAGTGGGCGTTAGTATTCCAAGGATATGCATTGTTTAAGCTGTTGATTTTATAAACGGAGGTAGTCCTTGTTATTGAAAACCATTATTTTACAAAGTCTCCATATTGATCACTGAAAATCAGAAGACTTGATTAATTTCTTGTACAATTAAAAAAATGGCATCTCTCAAATTCTTTTTTATCGTCGAAAGCTCTTTTATATGAAGCATTCACGGCAACATTTGTTTGTTGTTGTTTTTTTCACAAGTACGTGGATCACGATCACAAATAATTTACCTTACACATGACTGCATACTTCACTCGCGATTAATAGCGTTTACAATGTATAAATTAATGTATACTCATTAAGTTCTCGATTTAACGATACAGAATATCTCACACCACCGAGCTTATTCCATCAAAGTAACCACGAGGGACAATTGACACTTTTGATTTGTCTCTCCTCAGTTCTGGAAGTAAAATAAATATCGCACAAAGTCACATTCACTGTAATGTCAACATAATTTCAACAACAGTCTATCGCAGACTACTAAGCTAGCAGGAGTTACTGCGCATAGCGCACCAAGTTTTTATGATAGACTACAAAAAGAATATTACTCATAACAACCAAACCGGACGTCCGAGAACGTTAAACGTGTGCTAGCAATTTCAAACAAAAGGGATGCAGGTTCGAAGAATCCCGTCTGGGTGTGGATGTTTTCCCTTGGGTTATGGCGTGGTAGGCACTCCGACCCGCCGACCTGGATGGCCGAGGTGGCTAAGAGCGAGTACCGACTCACCGCTTCGGTCCGAAGGGTCGAGGGTTCGAGTCCCGCCTTGGTCATGGCTGTTTGTCCCTTGACTTTGTATGTGTGTGTTGTCGCGGAGGGCCTCGCGTTCTGCTGACCCCTGATCAGAGGAGCCCGCAAGTGTTTGTCTAGTGTATGGTCGAATATACGTGCCTTCGGGACGTAAAGGGCAACCGGCTGTCGGCTGGATAAAAGCCCTAGGAAAAAAAGGCACTACGACCCACCATGCATCATCTTTCTAACATCATCCCATCCTTCCTGATCTTTTAGGTTGATGTAAAAAATATTTGCGTTGCATCTGACAGCTCCATTCTCGAAGTGTCTATCTCCCTGACATTAACAGTGTGGTCCATCAGGATGGACACAATACTGACTTGTGAGCCACAGTTGACCCTACCTATGTAGAGGGCATATGTTTTCCTCTACCAGTAACTCGTAATAAAGCTAATAATGATCCATCACATCAGGTAGGGTACAGCAAGAACATACTGATTAAAAGAGCACTCGGAAATGGGGGAAGCTGGTAGGTACCACGGTAGCCGCACATGGAAGATGAGCCGGCCGTAATTCATGGCATTGTAAATGACCACCTAAACAGTGTTTCTAGGAAATTATCATCTAAACAGTAGAACATGTAGTATCGTAACATCTATAACCGTGAAGGTACAGATGTAAAAAATAGGTATTCATAACTTACATACGCCAGTTATATGAACACGTGGAAGTAGAAATAGCGTGAGAAAGCCATGAAATCGACCTTTACGGGGTAGGTATTTATAACAGATAATATTACATATTATAAAACTACCATGATAACTCCCCAAATGTTCTTGTAGTTAACGTTTTTGACTCGATGTTAAGATGATACCAGAATATTACCATTGTTAATTAATATACCACAATTATTAATGGCAGCTAGCTTAAGTCATGCAAGAGAGTGGTCGGAATCGGTAAGAAGTAATCTTTGTATAATTTTGTCATTCATCAGTCCACAGGGGCATATAAGTAACAATATTTTCGATATTATTAACTATTACTATAGTATTATCCGAGAAATGGAAAATGTTTGCAACGTTTCCACTTCAAGTCATGTCAAGAACGCACACTGTAATGGGGGAACAAAATTTGTCTTGGCGGCTGTCAACAGCGTTGATGAACCATTTGACATGACCACAGTCTAGCGCTCTAAATTTCTGCACACTATTTCTCATTCTTGCTTGCTTGTGCAAAATCCCTTAGGCTAAATTTACTTTCATGAAACTGAAATTAAACACGCAGTGAAGGAGATAAATCTTTGTGAGACGGTTGGTGAACTGCAGCCAGCAATCAAGGGGTCGTTGCCCATTGGCGGAACTGACCGCGGGACGTGCAGAACATGGCGGATATAAAGAGCAATCGCGCAATGAACTTTACATTTGGAGAGTAACAGACAACAGCTAATTATTATTTCAAACGGAATTTTTAAAAAACTATTTAAGTTAATAATAATAATAATAATAATAATAATAATAATAATAATAATAATAATAATAATAATAATAATAATAATAATAATAGTATATTATGCATCTAGATTATAATGTTAATCTTTATTGCATATGTGCAGGTTTTGAAAGAGACGACGTTAGGAGAGTGTTTTCAACTTTGTATGAATGTAATAAAGCAACATTATAAATGTGTTGCATATGTATTTTTTGTATAACAGTATTATAATTTTTTAAGAGAATCAAAGTTAATTTTTGAAAACAATTTTATTATGACGTCACGTGTATTTGACATCTGTGCGGAAAAAACGGTGGTTGGCTGTTCGGTTTAACGCTATCACCCCACTATTATCTCGCTGCGATTGGCTGAATGTGTGATGACACAATCATTCGTGCCATATACGGCAAATACGTCATAATCAGTGACATAAGATGTTATGAACGATTTCTTGAAACGTAAAAGGTCATTTATAATGCTGGAGACAAAAAAAAGCAACTTGTTAACCTTACGCCAACAGTATCATAAAAGCATTAGTTCCAAATATTTCGTCCTTTTCAATGTTATGCGCCCCTCATTTCTGACAAAATGTATTTCAAAAAAAGATCTAACTTTTAATTGCTGATGCTTAAAACTAACATGGTATATCGTACTTATAGAATATATCTTATTAGGTGAACATGATTGTCAAAAGATTACTTACGCTACATCCTACTTTAGCAAAACCATTGTTATTCGTATTTAAGCGTACTTGTGCTTTAAAGTTCTCACTAACACATTCTCGTTTAATATAATTTAATTTATGTATGTTAAAATGTATGCTGAGTTTGTAATAACTTTACACTAGTTTCTTCTTGTACGAAATGCTTATCAATTTGAAAGTGTTTTCGGTTCTTTCGTAAAACTACACTGGCATATTTTTAAACGGTCCGTTCATTACCCAAAAACTTCTCTTCATGGTTTCGCATCGCAATGTTATCATCCAGTTTCAGTTTCTCCTTGGTGCTACTATGCTTTTTAAATAATTCATTCAATGTTCTACGAGGACCTTAATTTCTTATTAGTTCTTGGCTTTATTTCCAAATTGTTTTATTCCGTATTATTATTATTATTATTATTATTATTATTATTATTATTATTATTATTATTATTATTATTATTATTATTATTGCTGTTATTAAATGTTAAATTATCCTCGTAAATATTCAGAGATTCATAACATCTGCCAGCAACTAGAAATCGAGAGCAAAGCTCACCACACCAAGCGTTTCTCAGTTTAGCGGATTCGCATTTTTTGAATTTGCAAAAATTCCCGTTTAGAGTCACTCTAGACATTGTGTTCTACTACACTATTAGAATATCTACCCTCTAATCTTTGAACGGTGAACGGAAGCGCCCTTGGCCACGACCTAGGGCAAACAGCGCGGCGAAAACCCACCTCAGCTGAAGGAAGAGATTAAACAGCGCGGCGGTAAGCTGGCAAGGAGCCCCTGGGTCATCCTCGTTGAGATCCGCAGAGGCACATAACACCCTGTCAGCAACTCCACAGATCGAGAGCAGAGCTCGCCACCAGTCGTGTGTATGTTTGCCCGCAAGAAAGAACGCAGAAAGAGAAAACGTTTGATGTGATTTGAGAAAGGGTTTGTTCCTGACATCTGCACTTCCTTTTGATGGCTTTTACGATGAATTTAACTCCAGTTGCAGACATTTTCCGTACCTCAGAAAACTTTGATTCGTAAGTAAACATGTCGTCGAAGACGGTTTTACGAGATATTTAGGAATTGAAGGAAATTTGTTTGGTGAGAAAAATGTCTTCAAATAGGTAACCCGAACTATAATGAACTGGTCATCTTTTCATTAACGTCAACGGTTTTGAAGCTTATGGTCTTGAATATTTAATGAAATATTTCATCGTACAGAGATTTATTTTCATCGTAGTTAACGTTTATCTCATATCCATTTATATTAATTGTTCATTATTTCTTAGCATTTCATGCTGTAATGCGGTTGATATATGTGGGAGGCAAATCTCAGCTCTATGTTACCTTCTCAGGTAAATGGTACATGAATTATGCGAGTTAAACTGCTCATTTCTTTACTATAAATATAATAATGTATCAAATTCACATAAAGTAGTTTTAATCTGTGACAGGAAAAAAGTGATTAAATACCCCTAGGGAATTATCGCTTCTGGCTCTCTGACTTTGCACATGAAATAGTAATATGTAACTGAACTGTGTAATTTCCAAACACTCAATAAATAAATTAATAAAAAATGGCTCTCTTACTTCTGGCTTAGCGTCATTGCTAACAGTTCCGGACGTAACGAGTCAGTCTGTCGAGTACGCAGAAGAAAACAGGATCTGCTGACCAGAGCTTCTTAAGAAACGAAGCTGAGGACGTCAAATCTTCTGGAAATTTTCTAAAAGTATAAATATAATAAATATAGATAGAATTTCCTGCAAATTGTGAAAGAACTGAACAAAAATCAAAGAATTATTAAGAAGAAAAGATGTAAGAATTATTAATATTCAGAAGAGAGGTTTCATTTTTTTCTTATTGTTAAAATAATATGTTAATAGTTCATGCAACTCCAACAATTAGGAAACTGAACGTAACTTAGGTAGCGTATACCGTTAGTTGAACACGCACAGAAGAAAGAAACTAAATTATTATTGATATAATGTCCACTAGATGGTAAATCTAATTAAAGAATACATCATTTCTAAAATAGTATAAAAACATTTAAATCTGTAATCTCAATGGTAAGTGAATGACATGTGTAAAATCGTTCTTAAACGTAGTGGATAATAAAATAGAAAGATTATTCTGAGAAGACTACGGAATTCATGAAGTTCTTTATTCCTCATCCTTCTGACGTTTCGATTAATGTCGCGGAAACCAAGGTCGCCCTACGTCACAGCAAAGAATGTTTTCTAAAGTCTATGTTTTTTGCATTAATAAAAGGAACACTCAACGTCAGACTTGCCTCCCGATGAAACAACCAAATCCACTATTTGCAAACATGACAGTAACTGCTTCGCAGAAAGCATCTTCTTTCGAACTGCACCAGAGCTCGAAAAAAAATGACGAGAGGTGTATACTCCGGGCAAGTGGTACTAAAAGTTAGGATCCGTGAGTTTTCTTGTACTTACCCCCAGAGTGTTAACGAGTATTTATTTTGACATGAAAATGT
The DNA here is from genome assembly GCA_011170035.1 of Teleogryllus occipitalis. Lineage (NCBI taxonomy): Eukaryota > Metazoa > Arthropoda > Insecta > Orthoptera > Gryllidae > Teleogryllus > Teleogryllus occipitalis. The sequence goes on along the minus strand of BLKR01005165.1, from coordinate 42,388 downwards.
CTTTCTGTTCCTTGCATCGGAGGCCCAGCCGAATTTTATGAGACAACATACCGTGAGATTTCCATCGCAAATACGGACGAGAGCAATGGTATCATCCTTAACGAATACATAACGTATGTACGTGTTTGTCCCATATAATGAGATTCTTTTGTGACGTCAGCGCACGCGTTTAGGCCCTTGCGCGTGATGGAATCGAATTAGCTTCGTACAGAAATTCATTCTAGTAAAGCTCGGGAGCGCGTTCAATTATATAGTTGATTCTGGTATCGTGAAAAAGCTCGCAAAACCCTCTTACAATCTCAAGTAAAACCGTACAGATAACTTTGAAGAATAATAGAGAAAATTTACATTCAGTCGACAAGTTAAAAATATTTTACGATGTTGTCTCGCATAAATTGAAAATACGCTGAACTTTCTAAACATTAGAAACCGCCAATCAGACGAAAGTCTGCATAAAACGGAATGCAAAAAAGATCTGATCCTCAGCAAATGTAAGACTTACAGTGGCGTCAGAAAGCAAACGCGAAATCGCAGCAAGGCAAGTGGGCAGCTTCTCAATAGGGTGCAATAGATATAACTCCCTTCTTAAATGATACCGGCGTTTCGAACATCCCCCATTTCAAACAGGCCTTGGGCTTTCAGTCGCGAGGAAAACCACGATAAGAAGGTCGAAGCGTAGGCATAACTCTCTTCTTAAATGATACCGGCGTTTCGAAAATCCCACATTTCAAACACGCCTTGGGCTTTCAGTCTCGAGGAAAACCACGATAAGAAGGTCGAAGCGTAGGCATAACTCCATTCTTAAACGATACCGGCGTTTCGAAAATCCCACAATTCAAACACGCCTTGGGCTTTCAGTCGCGAGGAAAACCACGATAAGAAGGTCGAAGCGTAGGCATAACTCCATTCTTAAATGATACCGGCGTTTCGAAAATCCCACATTTCAAACACGCCTTGGGCTTTCAGTCACGAGGAAAACCACGATAAGAAGGACGAAGCGTAGGCATAACTCCATTCTTAAATGATACCGGCGTTTCGAACATCCCACATTTCAAACACGCCTTGGGCTTTCAGTCGCGAGGAAAACCACGATAAGAAGGTCGAAGCGTAGGCATAACTCCCTTCTTAAATGATACCGGCGTTTCGAAAATCCCACATTTCAAACACGCCTTGGGCTTTCAGTCACGAGGAAAACCACGATAAGAAGGACGAAGCGTAGGCATAACTCCATTCTTAAATGATACCGGCGTTTCGAACATCCCACATTTCGAACACGCCTTGGGCTTTCAGTCGCGAGGAAAACCACGATAAGAAGAGCTCAAAAAGTAGGCATAACAGCCTTCTTAAATGATACCGGCGTTTCGAACATCCCACATTTCAAACACGCCTTGGGCTTTCAGTCACGAGGAAAACCACGATAAGAAGGACGAAGCGTAGGCATAACTCCATTCTTAAATGATACCGGCGTTTCGAACATCCCACATTTCAAACACGCCTTGGGCTTTCAGTCGCGAGGAAAACCACGATAAGAAGGTCGAAGCATAGGCATAACTCCATTCTTAAATGATACCGGCGTTTCGAAAATCCCACATTTCAAACACGCCTTGGGTTTTCAGTCACGAAGAAAATCACGATAAGAAGGTCGAAACGTAGGCAAAACAGCCTTCAACGCGGTGTCACCTGAACAGTCAAGATCATTCGCAGGTAAGTGTATTGCCCCCTGGCACCGACACGGGCTACAGTACGCGGACATCGATGTAGGGCGCTGCGGTGCTGAGGTAGGGTAGCAAACGAGAGATCTACTGAAAATCTATAATTGATCGAACCATAAATGCAATAAGTTTGTGCCAACTTTGGCATTTCGGGGCTTAAGGCTGCTCGCACAGTGTATGCAATAGCTCGTGGGTTGAGCACGATTCGAAGGCTAGACATTGGACGATTTTGGCAAAGGCGTTCCCTAATGATACCTCCTTGCAATTTATCACATGCAGCAACGGAGAAAAGGAGTGTGATTTCATCACGGACTTCACGGTACACCTTACTTACGTACGCCTAAACTTGAACTGCTCCTACTCCACACTTTGTTTTATATATTTTTGTTGTTTGTTCTTTCTCGTTGCGGTTGTTTGCTATCGTGATTTAGACTTAGCTCGGTTTCTGCAGAGAGAGTGAAAACGTGATATACTCATATTTTTTTATTCTTGTCCCAGAATGTTTAAATATATTCTATATTTTCCTTGATGAATGCCCATTTCTTAAATTAAAAAGTGAAATTAACGTCAGTACATATATTTTGGAAATGAAATAGAGACAAGACCAATTACTCAATGCTTAATAAATTAAGAGATTCACAAATATATTTGCTCTGTAAGAGAAATAATCTTTTGAAGGCTCTGTAATAAGTTGGATTAGAAAAAGTGTTTTGAAGCATATTTATTTTTCAAAGTCACAGTCGTAGAAAACTTATAAAGTGGTACTCAATATATGTCACTCAACGAAAGTCTATAATGCCTGCGGGCAAGACCTGAATGCTATGTTATTCCGCAGTCTGAAGAATGAAAGAAAATAGGACAGAAAAAATAAGCGGCAAGGCGTTCGCCGGCGAGTGCAAGCACACTGAGTGGTGAGCGAGCAGCGACCGTCACCTCCTCGGACCCCGTCCCCGCAGCCGCTCTCCCTTGCATTCCCCACTTCGGCCCCCGTTCCTCTCTCACTCCCTCTCGCTCCTACTGCCACTTCCCTTTCCCAATCGTCATCCGCTGCTGCTCCATCCCCACTAACATTTCCGTATTCGCCTCCGCCCCGTCCCGCACCCTTCCAGGTCCGAATTACCGTCCCCGATATTATTCCCGTTCGCAACCCATCTCCAATCTCATTCCTGACCCCAGACCCGTTTGATTGATTGATTTTTTCGTGTTTCCGGGCGCGTCAACTGCTTAGGTCATTAGTCCCGTGAGTGTAGTGCATTTTTTTTTTCTTGGGAGATGGCAGTGATCTACCCCCGCTAGATAGCGAGATCCGCCGACCTACCGTCGGCTAGTGAGGTTTCCCCCTAACCAGGACTCTCCCACCAACGGGGCACCGCCCCAGTCGGGACAAGCTCTAAGCTCCCGACCGGTCTCCCGGAATATGTGGTAGTGTAGTGCATGTTAGTGTAAGTGTGTGTGCGTAAGGGGAAAGGATAGGACAAGGAAGAGGAAGGACAGATCGCGCGCGGTCCGTGGCCCGTTTGGTAGGGTACTGCTCCGGCATTCGCCTGGTGTTGATCGGAGAAACCACGGAAAACTACCGATCAGAGCAGTCGGCCGCTAGAATTCTCCTCCAGACAGCAGCTGAATTCGACCTAGCTGAAAAGCTAGAGTCGAAAATCCTGCCGCCGTGGGGAGTGGGAACCTAAGACCTCCCGGTTAGAGGCGCTGCAGTGACATCAGTTGATGCACTGAGCTACCGCTACCGGTACCCAGACCCGTCCTCATTCCTGTTCCAGCTCTCATTACTCTTCGCGATCCCATTGTCGTCCTCATTCACACTAACGATTCCGATCCCGCCCCCTTCCTCAATCCTGTTCACGTACTTGTCCATATTCTCATCCCCATTTCGCCTCCTTTCTCATTTCCTTGATCTCTTTTCCGTTCCAATCCCATTCTCAATTCCCTAACAGACCCCAATTCCGTCTCCGTCCTTAATTCTGTTTCCGGCCCCAATCCCCATCCCTTCTCGTCTAATCCCCGCCCTCAACCACCGTAAAATCGCGCTTTCCATCCTCGATGCCTTTCTCGTCGCCAAAGCCCTTTCTAACTCCCTTCCCACCTCCAATTCCGTTCCAATTCCTCAATTCCGTTGCGTACTCGTCTCCAATCCCCCTCAAGTCGTCCAACTCCCGTCCTCAATATCCTTCCTGCCGGCACGCCCGCCGCCAACCCCGTCCCGCGCCGAGGAGGAAGAGGACCCAGCTGCTCGCGCCGTGCGTCACCCCGCTGCTGCTGCTCCTCCCGCGGAGCGGGGCGTGGCGGGGAGGGGAGGGGCGTGGCGGGGCGGGGCGGGGAGGGCCGCGCGGCGCGGCGCGGCGGTGGCGGTGGCAGTCGCCGTCGAGGGCTAGCGGCGAACGCAAGCGCGCGCAGGTAGAGGCGGAGCAGTGCGGAACCCCACGCGCGCAGAAGAGGAAGCCGGAGGGCGCCTAGGGCAGCTGTCGCCGGGAGCCGCCGCCCCCTCGGCCTGCGCGGTGAGTGGCTGCGCGCGGGAGCTGCGCGAGGTGCGCGCCGGCGGCGGCGGCGGCGACGCGGGTGACGCGCAGCTGTCAACGCGCGCGGCCTTCCCACGCCACGCCACCCACGCGTCCGTCAACCGCGACCTCCGGCGACGCGCCCTCCCCGCGGTCAGCGGTAGGATTTCCTCTCCATTGCGCGCGCACCTCGACCACACTTTCACGATTGATTGGTTGAGAGTGATTCCGGACGCGTCAACTACTAGGATCATTAGTCCCGTAAGTGAAGTGCATGTTTTCATCTGAAGGTGGCGGTGATCTTCTTCTGCCTGATGGCGAGATTCGGTGCCGACCAACCGTCGGCTATAGAGTTTTTTTCCCGATCAGGTATCTCCCACCTGCGGGGCACCGCCCCAGCCGGGACCAGAGTTTCACGAAATGAAAGGCTAAGCGCAATAATAGTCTAACACTTGAAGTGGGAGACCCCCTGGAAATGAAAAATGAGTTACTGATACCATTTGTTAGAAGTTCACTCATATGACATGAGATTTCATTTTTAATGTATTACTACTTTTAATTTCTTGAAATATGTAATATTATATGTTCACGCCGCGTTAAACGTGAACTATCTTTGTATATTGTTGATTCGATCAGTTTTCCTCTATAAAGTTAAGAATAAACTCCCTATTCTTTGTCTTCACAACGCTTTCTTCCTAGAACTTAAACTCGATTTTTCTCCGTTTCCTTAAAATGTGGAATATGTACGAAGGACTATTAGTTGTATCGCGGCGAGAATAAATAAGAGACAATAAATATTAAAGTTATTTCTGCCCGGTGAAATAAATATTAGAGTATTGAATGACCTTGAAATTCAAATTGTTAATGTATTTGAAGATATGACATTAGAAGGAAAAGTAGATCTACGACATATAATACTAGCGCTGAAAGTGTGAAGGGATGGAAAAGGTGGGTAAACTGGTAAATTTTGTGAGAAATGAATTAAACCACTGATGTCATGTTTATAACTAAATTGTAACTTGATATAAAACAATACAATAATTGTGTAATTAAAAGTGGTCCTTTCATTGTCACGTTCACAACATTAGTAGAGGCTTGAGTAGAGTACTCTGGCGGTGGTAGCGGTCTCGATAGTATTTCATTTGAAATTCATTGATATTTGGATATTTTTGTTGTCAGCTTACGAAAGTAAAGTAACTTATTTACGGAGAAATTTTACTTGGAAAAGGGATTTTCGACTTCCCTTTCAAATAAAAATATCAGAAGTATGACGCATCCGACATTAGATTTCTGTTGCCTTGTATCATAACTTTAAATTTCTTTAAAAGTGTAATATTATACTCCAAAGAAAACATGAAATCCGTTTTATTTCTACATTTTAACGTTTCATTTTTTGCATTATTGTAAAATTTGTAGAATGATCGCGTTTTTATACAAAATTAAAATATTTAACTAATTTTTAAAAACAATTTTTGGGAGGTCGCCATGTCCATTATGTAAACTTATAATGCTATAAAAAATGTGACATTTCATTTTAGTTTCGGAATCTTTTGCATGATACTGGAAGTCAGAACGAAATGGTTGTGCAGGAAAACATTACACAAGGGTCTCTAAACAACGCTCTAAATTCAAACGCATTAGTCATTAAGAATATTGCATGATGTTAGATTTTTTACAATTATAAAATACAGTATATTACATCATAATGAGTGTGTTAGATTATTTTACAATAATAAATTTCGTTTGCGGGGCATTAAAATGTATGCTATCGGTATTTCGTTATTTTCAAGTTTGCAAAGAAACGGAATAATCAAATTAACATTCATACTAATAATGCTTAGCATTTCTCGCAAGAAAATTTTATTTGATGCGAACAATCGCGTATATTGATAAATCATTCAATGAAGTCATCATTCAGAATCAATCATTCAAAAAAGTGTGATACCAACATCGTAAACGGTAAGTTAATGCTTTTCTAACAATCCTTCAAATCTATCACATTTCACTAACCGTTTTCTGAGTGATTATATAACAATAATGTTTGAGAAAAAACTTGAACTCTTTTCTACGTTTTATTTTTAACGCAAAATATTTTAGAAATGTTTGTTTTTTGAGGAAGTCTGGCAATTAGGGCCTGCGTCGCAATCATTTTATACTCTCCGTGTGCTACTTTTCGGTAGCGTGCGCGAAGGGGAGAAATTTACCTGTTAAAAGTTCTGACATATTTGCGAACGAGAGGTCGTTGAAAAATGGCAACTGTCAAAAATAGCTTGTTGCAAACCAGAAGAAGCTGGTTGTTTGTAATACAGAAATTACCGAGTTTAGTATGCAACCCAATTCAATCTCTGAGTAATTATGACGTATAAGTTTACAGTGCGGCGTATAAGTGTAGAATATAAATGTTGTAGTAGTGTTTGGTGTACCTCAAGGCTGTAAAAATCCGTATGTTTTCCTCAATTCATATTTTGTTTTACAATTCATAAACATACGTCTCGTAAAAATAAATATCTTTATCAATTGTACAATGGTGGGCCAATAATATGCGAAAATTCTAATGTTCTTTCATACTTGGAACCCATAGTATCTTACACAATGAAAATGGTGGGCCGATAATATGCGAAAATTTTAATGTTCTTTCATATCTCGAACTCGCATTAGGCGATAGAATTACATCGTTGTTGATATCAGGTTTGAAATTAAAAATTAAGTAATCCGTTTATTTCAACTATTTCCTGTTTTGTTTTTGGCTGTTTTGTTTCTTGGTGTTCTTTTCAATATCTTAATCATATGGTGTACATAAACACTAATATTATTATGGAGATATGGATTATGAAGATGACTGAATTTGCACATCAGTCTTATTAAGTGAAACTCGTTTACTAACAACCCAACAGCACCACTAGATTCTCACGTGAAATTACTATATTTAAATATATTTATTTCCATTACATTTTTTCACGAATAAATCATATTATTTTCTGGAGGAATTTAGTAGCTGAGAAACTCTCTCAAAGAGAAAAACGACAAAAGAAAACATTTTAAACTTACACTCACACACGTTTGACAATGAAATGTCAACTCCCTTCTTTAGATACGAGTAGAATGCAACTCGCATAAAAAATAACGAAAATAATAAATGATCGGATCATAAGGATTCATTTTCGTTTTAAAATTCTATTAATATTTATTTATTTACCCTTGAAATAGATTTTATTACATCGTAGTGAATATTTTGTTAACAATCCTTGCAAAAAACCCTCATTTTCTTCCTGTATTCGAAATTCAAGTAGTATATCTGTATGGCTTACGGTAGGGGTCACAGAATTTTTAACCCGTGCACAGAATTCACTTCTCGCCATAGCACGTTACACACAGTTTTTAACTGTTTTTGACGTAAAGTAAATAAATACTATTTATTCTATAAAATCATTAATAAGAGTAAAGAAGAACTTTTCTATGACCCACTACCGTTCCTTTAAAGAAAAAAATATCACACCGAAATTTGGTTGTATGAAAGCTCATACTTCATTCTAAAAGAAAACCCTTAGTGTTTTAAATATAGATATTAAATGTGTACAAATGGAATGAAGTGAATATTAATTTATTTAACTCACAGATTCTTTGAATAGTTAATATAAATATTACATTTAAATGTTACATATTGTTGCGTTTATATGTGTTCATGGTATTTTTCAACTATTTTAAGCATAATGTCATTTTAGAGCACACTTTAAGATCATTCCACTTGAATTTTTTGTCGTATCCGCAGCCAGGGTTATGCTTCTCGGAGAGGAAAAGGCTAGTCACTTCGTGACGTAATTGTGACGGGTGAATGGTTCTGCTTGTGATGCTTTGACGAAGATTTGCTATTTTTTGAGGTTGCGAAAAATAATGTTTGCGCGTGAGTCAAATTTTCCTGGTATGCTTTCCCCAAAATTCCAGAATTGCGAGTTCCAGGAATATAAAGGTCAGAGCGTTTATGTCTCTAAATCATTGGTCCCCGGTCTATGTGAGAAATCTCTTCCAAATGTGCAGCGTTTTGAAATATTGTCTTTCACATGCTTTTATACCCATAAACTTCAATAGGATACCATCACGTACCATTGATCCTACCTCAAAATAATAAAACAATAATTATCCGAGAAGTTTTGTCTCTTAATAGTATTATTACTTGCAGCAAATATTAAGTTTCACGACTCTCTAATCATCATTTGTATACAGTCGAATATATTAAAATTAAATCATTTTAAATTATACCTCGCACCAAATTGAGTATATTTTTTATTCAATGATTAAAAGTCCTCGGACCCAGCACTACTGAAAGAAAAAGAAACATAAAATGAATTTGATGATGATGATGATGATGACGACGGTGATGACAACTATGCTTACCGTGTTTGAGACGAAGGCTAGACCAAAAACATTGGTGGTTTGCCCTTTCCTTTCTTTCGATGGTTAGTACAGATGATCACAAAAGTTAATGATGAATTTAAGAGATTGAAATTATAGTGGATAAGATGATGCTTCAGATTTGTTATGTGAGAAAAGCTTATGTGAGAAGGATGAAACTCCCCTGTTTTAGCGGTATTCTGTTCATCCTGGGTCGCTGCTTCAAGCCCCAGCGCCACTGAAGGCGACTAAAGTGAGTTGATTTTTAAAAGATATTCCGATATGCAATGCAATCAACACTCAATTAAGTTATATTTTTACTTACACATAAATTATTACAGAATCATGTTCGTTATTACACACAAATTTTCGTGAAATTTATATGTTCACTTCATCATACTGTAGCAAAACTTTTAACTTTGAGTTAAAATGCAAGTTTCACGAAACGAGAATAATAACAAACGTGATTCTGTATGTGTATTCTCTTACTTTGTGTAAGTAAATACTGCTATAAATTTAAGTACTGATTATCTCAAATATCAGGATACATTTCCAATATAATAAGTAAAAAAATTGAAGTTTCATAATAATAATAATGGACAATTAAGCAGATTTTTATTTGGATAGAGCACTGAATGAGCAGAACCTTCCTTACCGGGCTACTGAAAACCCTAAAAACATTTCAAGAAAACCCTTTACAATCTATTCATTGAATCGGGTTTCCGGGCGCGTCAACTGCTAAAATAATTAATCCCGTAAGTGCAGTGCAAGTTTTTTCATTGGAATGTTGGGGTGATCACCCCCTCATTGATGGTGAGATATGGCGCCGACCTACACGTCGACATGCTGGGTTTCTCGACCAGGTAACCCCCACCAACTGAGCACCGCCCCAGCCGGGATAAGCTCTAAGTTCCCGAATGGAATCCCAACACGTGCGGTAGTGTATTACATGTAGTAACTGTGTGTGTAAGTAAGGGATGAGGACAGGACAAGGTAAAGGAAGAATAGATCATGCGCGACCCGTAGCCCGTTAGTTATGATACTGCTCCGACATTCTCCTGGTGTTGATCGGAGACTACCGATTAAAGCAGTCGGTCGCTTCAATTCTCCTCCGACAGCGGCTGAATTCGACCTAGCTGACTAGTTGTGTTGAAACTCCTGCCACCGTCAACTATGCGTGTTACACTATGGTGTACGGTTGCCCCTTTTGGTGCAATCGGTCCGTAAGCATTTGAAGAAATGGTGTTCCTGTGACTTAATTGGGAACGTTACGTTGTCACGTTGCACATCGCTTATCGCCAGTACTGCAAATACTATGAATGCGATAGAAATGTATAATTTCGGCGAGATAATGCAAGAGCGCGTTCTGCCAATGAAGGTTCATCGATCTCAATTGTCACTACCCTGTCATCTTTTTGGTTAGGCAATTGTGTCAGAATTATCTTCAGCACAGTAAATATCTTCCAAGATTAGACTTGTTCATTAGTAGCAAATGAATTTTTAATAACTTAGTTTGTTCAACATATTAGTCTCCTATTCTTTGCAACAAGTTTCCCGCGCAATTTGAACAGGATGGACGTAATCAAAAGTGAATCCAAATGCTATGTTTTGACTCCTTATTCATACGTGAATGTAAAAACCAAAGTTGAAAAGCAACGGAGTAGTTCTTAACTATGCAACTTTCCCGTCGATAAATATGTAGTATGACATATCGGTTTATATCTAAACCTTACAAACTTGCGGCAAGCGGTTGCAGATATTACCAACACCTAGGGTACGTGATCGTGCACTCCATTCTCTGTAATATTTGATTTATGGTCAATGTATTACTAAAAAGGCACTTAAGATACTATCTTATATCTTCACTTAAAATTAAATATTTTGCTTAGTAAGATATACTCGTGCTTAATCAAACTTCACTCTGAAGCGCGTAACTTATAAGCTATATTTCTAGTTTTAAACTGAATTTTTGTCGCCTAAAATATAGAATAATCGTAGTCACCAAGGATATAGCTCTAAATCGTATTTTTTGTCATGATTAAAAGTGTTTGAAATGTATCTAGACAGCATCTGTAGAAGAAACGTATTGTGGTGGTGATGATGATGATGATGATGATGATGATGATGATTTTCTGTCACATTTGGAGGTCATAATAAGGTTTTCATTGTGATTTTCTTTATCATGTTTAGTCAAGTTAATTTTTCAATGTTTTCTGCGTCTATTGTCGTACATTGAGATTTTACTGTCTGTAGCGTTGGTATAGCACGTGGTCTGCAGTGGCGAGCTATGTAACATGTTGCACGTGGCGCAACCCACAAAGGCGAACAAAGGCCACTGACATCGTCTTAGCGCATTTGGTGTCGCAGAGACTTTCCGACATTCCTTTTCTTTCTTTTCTCTCTCTCCCTCTCTTTGTTTTTTTCTTCAACGTTTTGTTTTTCGTGTCGGCCGTTGCCTTTCGTCCTACAATATTTCCATTTGCACTTCCAAATCTCAAGGTACTCTACGTGAAGCATGGTGTTAAACCTCGAGGTGGAAGTTGTGGCGAAATTATTCTTAATGTGTATGTAGATGCGAAACGATGGGTAAACAAGTTTGGGGGTTGATAGAAGATTATAGAGCAGTGTATTGTAATGAAGCACTTCTCGGCCTGCGACCGGTAACGTACACTCGTGAAAAACGACACAGTACGAATCGAATGTCATTAACGGTATAAATCGCAAACCGCATCAAAAAAAGAGTGAGTCGTGGTCTATCGCCTCCCTAAAGCACGTTTCATTTGCAGAAAACGTCATGTTCCCCATGAAGTATACTGTAACTAATTACAAAGTTGGTATGCAAACATCATCAAAGAAACATTTTCATCCTAAACTTAACGTGGGTGACAGAAGCGTGTTTGTTCGGCTGTTGGTCTTTAAGTTTTGTTGGCGCTATTTCCTCCCGTCAGCTATTGATGTGTCCTTCAACCCGCGACCTTAAAGTGCCGGTTGCAAGGGTGACGAGCGCTGATAAGCATGAAGGTGGAATGGTGTAATACAATTTAATGATTACGCAGGTATAAAACAAGACATTGGTAAAGAAGTCAATAAATAGGTGTGGAAATTGATTAGTGTACAGTATTTTGTAATGTCAGACTTCCCGGCGTTCAATGAGTAAGAGTAAAATCAGTGATAGTCAGTGTTTTGTCTCCTAGGTATGCCTCCTGTATGGTAGCAGAATTTTCAGAGTCGAATCGAGAAACGTAGCTCGTGTGACAGAATTACATTTTGTTGTGTTTTTTCTTTCTTATGACTTAGAGCAATTGCCCCTCCCCCCTCCCGCTGTTTTTCCAAGTGTCCTTCACCCTGAGGCCTTAAAGTGCGGGCTGCGAGAGTGGCGAGCGCTGATAAGCTTCGAGGTGGACGTGGGGGTGTGAGGGGGAGGGGAGGGGAGGGGAGGGGAGGGGAGGGGGCAGACGGCGTGGCTGCGCGCCTGCGGCCGCCTTCTAACCTTAGCTCCGCGCATGCGCAGAACGCCCATCTGCGTGCGTGCGCCTCCGCATCTGCCGCTGGCCTTTCGCCCGCGCACTCCATGCGGTGCCTCGCGCTGAGGCTCATTACAAGAGTTAAACAATCAACCACCTTCAGCCAGACGACTTTATTAGTTTCTTTAATAATATATCTCAAGAAAACGTGCCGGGACCGGTAGCTCAGTGCATCAACTGATGTCACTGCAGCGCCTCTGACCGGGAGGTCCTAGCTCCGGGAGTCCTGACGGCGGCAGGATTTTAGACACTAGCTTTTCAGCTAGGTTCAATTCAGTCGCTGTCTGGAGGAGAATTCCAGCGGCCGGCTGCTCTGATCGGTAGTTTCCTGTGGTTTCTCCGATCAACACCAGGCGAATGCCGGAGCAGTACCCTAACAAACGGGCCACGGACCGCGTGCGATCTTTCCTTCCCCTTCCTTGTCCTATCCTCTCCCCTTACACACACTTACACTCACATGCACTACACTACCACATATTCCGGGAGACCGGTTGGGAGCTTAGAGCTTGTCCCGGCTGAGGCGGTGCCTCGCTGGTGCGAGAGTCCTGGTTAGGGGGAAATCCCACTAGCCGACGGTAGGTCGGCGCCGGATCTCGCCATCCATCGGGGGAAGATCACCGCCATCTTCTGAGAAAATCATGCACTACACTAACGGGACTAATGACCAAAGCAGTTGACGTGGCCAGAAACATCAATCAATCAATCAAGAAAACGTATAAATGTGTGTGTGGTTTAAAACGAGCTGTCATTTTATTATCTCATGTGCTTATTTAGATGATATAAAAACCAAATCAATTGTTTTTACGATTTTTTACCGTTTGCCCCGGGTAATCTCTGAAATGGCTAAACTGATTTCGATGCGGTTTTTGTTGTAAGATAATTATATTCTCGGGCATAACTTAGGCTCTTTTTTCGTAGTGTTATTTCTTATATAAATAAGGTGGTTTGTTTTTCATACACATCTAGAGTTGTACTTCAATCTTCCTTTCTTACACTTAAAAATAAATTTAAGTAGGCACTTGTTTTCGCTAATATCCCGAAAAAGTGTAGAAAATTCACCAATGTGTATAAAACATTTTTAAAGCCCAAAATATTTCCTTTTAATTACATTTTGATACATTCAGATAACGCAATCAATCTGTTGACGCGCCCGGAATCACCGACCGACCAACCAACCAACCAATTAACCAACCAACCAAATTCCTGTGAATAAGTGGAATAGTAGTAGTCATTCTGTGATTATTTCAACTAGTTTTCTAGTGTTAATAAAAAACTTACCTTATTTGATGTTAATCAATATTCTATAACATTTCTTAAAGCGTAAGTAATCAAATATATTTATATTTTCTTTTCTGATTTAATGCCGCTTTTCAACTGCTATGGTCACATAGCGACCACTATAATTGGTCTTAGAACATTGGGGTAACGGTGTGTAAAGTTAATACTTTGTGTAAAGTGTTGTTGCAGAACACGCATACGTACACACATATCCATACCGGGGGCGGGATACAAACCAGTTAATCTTCAAGCCAAGGCTGCTTCGGCCCTTCAGCCTTAGCAAACTCGGCTATCCAGGCCGGCTCTTCTTATTTTTACTTTCACATCTACTACGTACATATGGAGAAAAGAGAAAGTATTTTAATGCTAAAGTGGCGATTTTGTTTTTAAAAGAACTCGTATTGTGAGACTCTGATAAATCTTGGATAAATCTTGGATAAATCTTGGATAAATTTTGGATAAATCTTGGATAAATCTTGGATAAATCTTGGATAAATCTTGGATATATCTTCTTCCTACATGTAGTAAATTATTTGCCACTCATGTTTTTTATGGGTCCTTCATATTGAAAAATTGGTTGACGACAGAACGATCGGTCTGACTATATTCAATACTAGGGCATAAACTATTCATAGGATTTTCTCCAAAATTAACATTTGCGGATCAATCTGACCGAAGGTGGAACCCTGGGAATTTCAAATGGATATTTTGATTTTGTGGATACTTTATATGAAGCTCCAAAATTTTCACCTCCAATTTTTTTATTATTTTTTTTCTCAGTTAGAGGAAAGGAAGAGGAAAGGAGGCAGGGCTAGTTTTCGTTAAACTCTTGAGTTTTTTGAAAATTGAAAAAGTTACAAATAATTAGATAAATGTGATGTTGTAGCAATACTTGTTCCTAACAGCGGGAGTATCGGCAGGTTAAGTTATTAGGACGTAATGTGCAATATTACAATATAATTTAGCAGATATTAATTTTGTGAGAAAGTTTGTAATGCTATAGCACCCCTAATTTGATCTATGATATTTTCGTTACGTTATACTCAAGGCCTCTTAATGCGCAACCAGAAGGAATTCAGTTTATCGAGTTATATACAAAGTAGATGAGTTGAGAAATAGTTATTAATTTTTAGTACAAATTGATTAATCAGTATTCATGATGATGAAAAAAATTAAACAACCATAATTTGACGGCTTAATCTTGAAGACGTGCTAACCGATTTTAATGACTTCTGAGATAGATTATGATTATAAGGTGCAACTTACGGGGAACTAATTATTTTACTTTGATGGTCGTCTATCAGTCCCTAGAGATACTGAGGTGATCATCTACTGAGGTTTCTTCTTAATTTGAGCTGTATCTCTCTATCACATGGTGAGATTTAGATGTTCCTAAAATGATGTCCAGTTAAAACATGAAATAGTTTATAAAAACTGTCGGCACAGGAGAGTGTACAGTGAGCACGTTTCATAAATGGACAGGTCATATTTTAGAAATTGTTGAGCCTATACGCGTTGACGGCGATTGATTGCGAGTGCAAAAGTGAGATCGTGTATCGATACATCTCATCGACAATCTTTGTGGTAGCATTTTAGCTGAACAGTAAATAATGTTTTATAATTCTTACGTGATCATTGAAGAAACGTTTGCGAAATATATAATGTTTTAATGAATGTAAAAGTATCGTAGTGCAAGCGTAGGTGTAGGGAGTAAAATAACGAATTTAGTTTCTGTGATGTGGTTCATTATACTTCATGATTAAAACTGTGACACGGCATAGCTGTTTTCTGAAGCTGCCAGGAGTGCATGTTAATACTATTCCATTTGATTGATTTAGTCATATTATGCTTGCGCCATCTGGCATTGTATGTACTAGGAATATAGACCAGAGATCTCACTACAACGAATTACAACATCCTGAGTATTCATACGTTCGTGAAACTCTGAGACGCCATTATCAATCCTCAAGAAAACTGAATAGAAAGTGTTTTCCGTATGAATTGCTCTTCATCGTGTGTGCAATACTTATCTCATTGATAGATATTTTGGCTAAGTAAAAAGAAGTAATTCGCCGACCTGGATGGCCGAGGTGGCTAAGAGCGAGTACCGACTCAGCGCTTCGGTCCGAAGGGTCGCGGGTTCGATTCCCGCCTTGGGCATGGCTGTTTGTCCCTTGACTTTGTGTGTGTGTTGTCGCGGAGGGCCTCGCGTTCTGCTGACCCCAGATCAGAGGAGCCCGCAAGTGTTTGTCTAGTGTATGGTCGAATATGCGTCCCTTCGGGACGTAAAGGGCAACCGGCTGTCGGCTGGATACAAGCCCTAGGGGGGAAAAAAAGAAGTAATTGCCGACCTGGATGGCCGAGGTGGCTAAGAGCGAGTACCGACTCAGCACTTCGCTCCGAAGGGTCGCGGGTTCGAGTCCCGCCTTGAGCATGGCTGTTTGTCCCTTGACTTTGTGTGTGTTGTCGCGGAGGGCCTCGCGTTCTGCTGGCCCCAGATCAGAGGAGCCCGCAAGAGTGTTTGTATGTCTAGTGTATGATCGAATATGCGTCCCTTCGGGACGTAAAGGGCAACCGGCTGTCGGCTGGATAAAAGCCCTAGGGAAAAAAAAGTCATTTCCCCCAATTTTCGTAATATTTCTTCTGTTAGCCTACCCATTTGGATGAATTTCTACATCACTCTAGTAACTACCAATTTTATTGAACTATTTGTCGAACCAACCTCGTTCCCACTTTCATTGGGGGCGACTTACAGTGTACTTCGGACTCTCTCTCTATTCGACAGGAGAGTCGTGCGACACGCTCTCTCGCGGAAGACCTTTGCTTCCCCTGGCGGCGGGCGCGGCAGGCGGGGCGGCCTTGAGGGGAGGGCCCTATACCTGCCATGGAGCGCTGATAAGCAGCCTGACCTCTATCGGTGGCTGACTCGGCCGGGCCAAGCAAACACGCGGGTTGATGTACGCAAGAATCTCGACATCCGCAAAGTAATTTGCCCGTGAAGATTTCGAGCACTGGTAACGAACATTACTGAACGTGTTTCACCGAACCCGAATCATCAAATGTGCATCATCAGCTGTGATAAAGGAATTGTTGGACGTAAATGCAGTCAAAGATTTTTTCTGATGAATCGCGTCTTATAAATTATTAGTAAATGAACAGTGTTGTGCTTGAAGCAATTCGATAAAAATAGTTTTACAAGAAATTGCTCAAATATCAATGGTTTATAGATTTCCATATTAAATCATTACAATAGTTCGAGACCGTTACAAATAATTCGAGAAATTTTATCATATCTAGCAGATGCACTAGTTGAGTTAAGGAAAAGTGACAATTTCTTGTGAAAATATATTGTTGAACATAGTATATCAACAATACAATATCTTTCTCAACAAAGCCTTCAAAATCTGTATGCATTCCAAAATTACCTTCTTGTAGCAGCGTGATATGGTGTATTATAATTAAATTTACATTTGTGAACTATCGTAACTGATGGAAGATATTTAAATTAATTCTAATAACTGAACAAACTCGGTGTTGCCTGGATATTTATTTATGACAAGCATCTACTACTAGAAAATTAAATGACCTCCTTGAGTTGTGTAAAATGGAAATAGGTTTATCGGGAGGTTACAGCTTTTCTCGGCTGGGGTGGTGCTCCACAAGTGGGAGATATCTGATTGGGAAACCCCATAAGTCGACATGTAGGTCGGCGGCAGATCTCGCCCTCCAGGGGGGAAGACAACCGCCACTTCCCGCTATGAAACATCCACTACACTTACAGGACTATTGACCATAGCAGTTGACGCGCCCGGAAACACAAATAAATCAATCATCTATCATTTTCCCTCCAGAAAGGTGTGTAAAGATGTGTACACGCAAAAGCTGAAGCGGGGAATGTAAGTGTAAGGGTCGCTCGAAATATCATGAAGATTGGTTGCTTCGCATGAAAACATTTGTGCCACTTGTTTTCTATCAAACAACGGAAATTTTTATTGTTTATATACTTTTTACTTTATTTCACACTTATTTTCTTTTTAAATTCTACCTTTTACAATTATTTTGCACTGAGATAGGAATATACAGTCGTTCACTTTAATATTCGTTCACACTTCTAACATTGATTTTCTTATTGTATTCACATGATAGGAAGGCTAAAGAATACCAGTTGACGACCAAAACAAACGTTTATTATCTCAGAAAAGTATGTACGAAATGAAACAATAATCGTGTTAACAAGAATGTAAAAAACCAAAACAAACAAATAAACCAAAATATTAGTACCATTTAAATATTCGGGCACTCTTCTTATATTAACAACTACATGGAATATGTTAGTACTTGGTAGGATAATCTTTCTCTAAAATTATCTTTTTCAATCGATTCGGCATATTTTCAGTAAGTTTTTTTTTTAATTTACGAACTGTCTACAGAAACTCATTCTTCCCCAAATCGCCTCTTCAATACCTCTTATGGAAATTTTATTTTTTTTTGTAATCGAGCTTTCAGTTCACACCGCAAATGCTTGATTGAGTTAAGATTAGGACCCTGCAGAGGTGTTTCCATGACCTTTGAGCAGTTGTAGAGAAGCCAGCTGCGCACCATGTAGGTTTTATGTTTTGAATCATTGTCCCGATAAAATTAAAAGGTATCCTGTACTCAGAGAGTATCTGTACTTTGGTGCAAATATTTCTTGAGAATGCAAAAATAACCTTCCTTCGTCATCGTTTCCTCTACAAACCGCAATTCTCCAACTCCAGACAAAGATATGCACCCCCGCACCATGATACTGCATCCGCCGTACGTAAGTCTGCTAGAGACTTCGTTTTTTGGAGTTTTCGCTGAATTTGCGCATTACCCTAGTTTTGCCATCTGATTGCCACAAAGTAAACTTGCTCCCGTCAGCAAATATAACATCTGACAAACACTCTACTTCCTTACATAGTGCTTCGCGAATTCTTGACTTTTCTTTTTTTGATCTCGCTTATAAATGGCTTTTTTCCTTCTTGTCACTCTTCCATTAAATCCTTCCATTGTTAGCACCTTCCTCACAGTTTCCGAGTGGCCTTTCTTTTCTCTTCTAACAACTCAACAGCGCACTTATTCTTAACAACTCGGCGCACTTATTCGAAGATTCTTTATCACTCTCCCCATTTAGGCATCTCTCTTTTCTAGTAAGACTGTGAACAACGCTTTTGCGTCACTCTTTCTATTCTATCCTCTCGTTTGTATCTCCTTACGATACTGTGAACCGTAGTTTGTAGCAGATTGAGCATTTTGCTTATTTATCTTGTAGAAACGCCCTTTTCATAATTGAACACTTCAAGTTATCACTGGTAAAATTAAGTATTATTTCTAGGCACATTGTAGTACTTTCACCGCACAAGAGGAAGTGACTCGAACTTGTTGACGCTTGAATGTCAAGTGTAGGTGACCGAATATTTATGTGGAAGGCTTTGTGGACATTTTCAGCAAACTTGCGAACATAGATATTTCCTTTCTCGCTCTAAACATCCAACGTGATAAATATTCCACGTACATTACGTAACATTCCACGTAACACACACTCATGTAGAGCTGTACATTATTCGCCTTTCAATATCTTGTTAGTAAACTATTACAGATCAGGTACGACATATTAGGGTAACCGTATATTAAAATAAGACTATTTTATTGTCCAATTGTTTGCTTGTTTTCGATTGTTGTTGCTTTTTATTAGCTTATCATATTTTTTGTAGTACAAAGCAAGTGAAATAAATTAACAAGGCTCTCTAAGAACGGAAGTTCTTTTAACAAACAAAATCTTTATCTGGTAATCATTCCAACGTGAGATATTAATGCAATTATTGCACGCTTATGTATACACGATTACGAAACCAAGATCTTTTCTATTCAAAAGTTTAATTTTACTCTCAATTCACAGTTTAAAGTATGAGAAATCTATTTCATTTTAATGGATCGTTTCCTTGCTTTAGCGGAGGAAATGGTAATTAATATCGCTTTTGGGGCAGTAACTGTCGTCTGACTAAAATTTGTTATGAACAGTATCCTGTGGCGTACGATTACCCCAGAGCAGTTTATGCAGACCTTAATTTTAAGTTACGAGACAGATCTCGTGGACGCAGTGCCCACGAACTCTAGAAAGTTGGTTACCTTGCCTACTACTTGCCGTAATCTAGATACAAAGCTATTATCCAAGCGCAGAGCTACTACAAACCTAGAATGGTTACCCTAACACCGCGCTTCTTCAAGCGCAAAGCTTTCAACCTAGCGTTCAGCGTATATCCTTGCACAGCATTAGCACAACACTAGCACTCTTCTTTAGCCGTAGAGAGGAGTTATTAGTAGGGGTCGAATTTCGATGAAATGTCATTTTTTATTTTCTTTTGCAACAATTCCCCTTAGTATAGAAATTTATTTTATGTTACGACAAAAGGAAATTACTCATTTTTACGAGTTTTTTTGCATATTTCGTCCATTTTGACTAATAAGCCATTTCGTACCCTTTTTCGTCATTGTTAATGATTTTTTTCCAATTTCATCGATTTGAAAATAATTTTAATGCTACTTATTCAAATAATGTTTACGAGATGCAACAAATGTTCTTCATATAATTCCTGAATAGCCTATTCAAATTCTTCGCTCAGAAATTGTTTTTTTTATAATATTTATTGATCCTTGTTCGACAAAAATTTGTCTTTCAAGGGTATGAAAAATTACATTAACATCATACAGTATATGAGGAGAAACTAAATAGCAACCTCTAAACAAATTACTGATATGATATGAATTACTGATAGACTTTTTTTAATTTTTGAGAGTCATAATTATCTTAAAAAGAAACTATGTTTATAAATAATACATGATTCATGAAAATTTTTATAATAAATGATAGAAACTGTGAGAAGAGACAACTAAGGAGGATGTAAAAGATCTTTAGGATAACGTGATTTAATTCGCGGGAATAGATTAACTGTTTTACCTAATTGAAAAGATGTATAAGCAGGAGAAGAAGAAAGAGAAGCATAAAATTTATCTGAGAGACGAAGGATCCAGGATTTTAGGGGAAGAATATCGAGTTCACGTAATATTTGATCGTTTCTTATGAACCAGGGTGCTTTTAATGCTTTCCTTAAATAATTATTTTGTATAACCTCTATTTTTTTAATATGAGTTTTTGCTGCACCACCCCAAATGGGGCATGCATAAGTTAACGAAGGGCGAATTATATATTTAAATATAGTTAATGCAGAATCTACAGAGAGGTGCGAATTTTTATTCAGAAGTGGATATCATTTTAAAAGCTTGAGATTAGTTTTATTTATCATAGATAAAATATGTGTTTTCCATATTCAGAAATTGTAATGTCAGGCGTTTTACGTAATCTAAAGTTCCTGTGACGCCTCTTAGCGCCATTGTCGGTTCAGCAGATTTCGTGATAACTAAAGGCAGATATTTCTTGTTAAAGAACGGTCTAAGCCAAAACTTTGCAGGCTGAGTTCTCTTGAACGAATAGAGGCAGCCTCGATTACATCAGTAATATATCCAACAGCTCGAGTTGTTCATCCGAACTCGTTTTGATCACATTTTTCGTCACTTTTCTTTGCTTTTAGAGCATTGTAAAAACAATTTAAGGGTATTTTATTGATTATTTTTGGTGATTTTTTAGGTCATAAAAGTGCGCCCCTTAGTTATCCGCAGCGTTTTCCATTGCGAGAGCTACCAGTATCGCAGTTCTAACGCAGAGCGGTTATCATTGCACAGAAGTAGCCCAACCATAGAGCCAAGCGGTTACCATAGCATAGAGCTCTCTCACACCTACAGCACAGCGGTTACCCTTGCGGAGAGCAGTTACCACCGCCTGAGGTATTTACGTCGATCGCTTTCCAAAGTGAAATTTCTCCAGTTTCTTTTTTTATCCTCACGGTGAAAAAGAGTGATGTGTTTGACCGTGAGCGTTATGAAATGCTTTAATCTCCTGTAGAATACGATCACAGTATTGAGTGTTGATGTGAAAGTTGGCGTTAACTGATGTTAAAGGTCAGTTGTGTAGATGGCCTTTGTCTCAGAACATTGTAAATCAATATGGTGGACTCTTTGATACTGAAGGTACTGAGGAATTTTTGTTTACTGCAATACGAAATTTTGTTACTTGAACATGATTTCGTGCTTATTTTTCCATATTTAAAATTAAATGAGCGTAAATGTGACTGCGCAAAACGTGTTCTGAAAGAAGCATACTTGTGTATGTACATTAAATTTTTAAATGATAATCTCTTAGTTTTTGGCTCAATTTGTGGCTTTTCTTGTTACTGTACAGTCTCGTTGATATTTATGATGGGCATGCACCACCAACAAAATGAGATACTCTTCAGCCAAAATCGGAATAATTTGTATATAAAAAAATTACTCTTCCTCTGGAATCTGATACAATCGTTTGGCCGTGATGAACGTACGGCCTTGGCGTCACCATGCAACCCGCAACACACATTGCTGATGCTTATTTCCTGACGTATAGATGAAGCATAATTCGTAAACGGCACGGCTAGAACCCTTAAAATATTTTGCGATGCAGAACACTAGAGATATGTTCCTGAGACTGTAATCTACAAAGAGTATATTTCTGGACTTTCTATTACATTTGAGGAAGATGACGGGAATCTTTTACTTTGTGATGTGTGCTCAGAAACGAGCGGAATTTTAAAATCTCTCAAGAATTAAAGTCACTATTTAATATTCCACGCAATTTGTGAGCATAAGTATAAACTCTGTATCTTATTAAGCATATTAAAATATTAGAATAATTCACATATTTTATGCACATTATGCACCTGGTCTGACCGTACAAAGTGAGTAATTTTCAGAAAGATTTATACTCTGGCGAATATTCGTTCATTGCATTAGAATACTTTTCATGAATGTGTATTTGTATTATTATAATCCATATTATAAGAGTATCATGTATGATCTGACGCCCACAGAGGTTAGAGGAAAGCCATCATCACCTCCGTCACCCCAGACTGCGTACGACAAACGTCAACCTGTGGCCCCAGGCGCGGAAAAGGAAACGAAACGGAAATGTAGAAACCGAAAGGAAACAGTGACCGCGCGTACCGACTCGTGTTTCATTCGCAAAAGAAAACCGGTGGCTCAAAGAGCTCGGTTAACGTAATTTGTGGGAACGTGTGTACAGAACTTGAGAAAGAACGCATACTACACATACCTCCCAGCTGCTAACAATAACACGGGTGAGACCATGAGCACTGCAGACGTCCGATTGGGTAACGGATTAGATTTTAAATAACCTGCGAAGGGAAATGATCATCACTCGCCAGTATATGTCGTGCACATTCACTAGGCATGCGCTCAGACGTACACACACTGATACACACATATATCTAAATACGAACGCACAAGGCTGTCACATGGCTTTCCAAGCGAGTTTCATGATTAAAGCAATTCCAGACTCAAGGCCAAAAGTACGTTCGACTCGAAATGTTCACATTTCAAAATCGTGAACTGATAACGAATAAACGAAAAGTATTGGCCAATGGCAGGATTGACACCGAAGAGCCATTCAATATACAAAAATGATAAAATGTAAGGCATAACACAGAAATTGCCATTAAAAACGCAACACAACCATTCATTGGTTACTAATTACTCCAGCTGGCATCAGTTGACTCCACGCAAACCCTCACCATTTTCCATAATGCAGATTTACTTGCATGCCGCCACAGTTGGATACTGGGAAAACAATTAGAAATTTCATGTCTTTCGGGGTCATTGCAATTGCTGGTTCCTGAGAGTCTTCGAAGCAATATTAATAAGAACATCCATTATGATTTTATAAATCGAGAGAAGATTAGCAAATCGGAATACAAAATTAGACTTCTCGGCAATTTTCTTTTTATGTCTAATGAGATCAATCTACTGTTACTGGCATTTTCTAACGTTTTCTTCGGTCCACATACTTTTCACGAGAGTATGGGAAGTCAGTTTGGTCATTTACAAAAACGCTAAGCCATTCAGGCGCGGTGATGCCAACATCTAGAAAAGATGCCCTGAATCTGCCAGCATAGAATCTGCAGCTGAATTCAATATACTTTACGGAAATATGTGGCGGCTGAAAGCGTCAGAGTGACGCTGGAAAAATGAGCTTCTTCACATGATATTCGTCCGCATTAGCAAACGATGGCACCCGGAACTAGGCATCCTAGAAGCATGCCTAGAAGCATGATTTAAAATAAAAAATTTGCATGTATCTATGACGCATCAAAAATGTGTTTTAAGGTCGAGTCTTTTACCGGTTTCTCAGACAAAATCTCAAAAGTAACAGATTCAAATACAAATGCTCAATGGTTGGTTATTTTACAAAGTAAATTCAAGGATAGTCCACCTTCGTAACATATGACTTTGCGAGTAATAACCAAAGACTGTACAAGGAATTTTGTGAAAGAAAACCGACTTCTTCAGGCGACAGGGAGAGCGAGGACCCTTTGGTACTAGACCTCCTAATCATATAATACCAGTTTTTAATTTAGATATTTCGCGAATCTAGTAAGTATACCAAACGTCTTTTAAGGTCATGACACTTGCTAATTACTTAGACAATTCTTCTATTTCTCGATTTCTTTGCAAATATTTCATGAACAGTTTGCTGGGATAAATATCTCGTGAGGAAAAAGCTGATCCATATGACTTATGCACTGATGAACGAGGACGCCAGACACTATGCGTACTCTTGTATCAATTGAAAGATATCGATACTTACGCGATTCTTAAATAATTCCAAAATTATATCTAGGATCGCGACAATTACTGTTTTTTGTTTGTTTGTTTTTTGAAAATATTTCCAACGCACCGATTTAAATAAAACTGCTTATGGTTATTTTATGCACGAAAATGTGTAGGTAAATGGTGTTACTCAAGCGGACTTACGCATTTCTGAACCATGACTCTAGACGCTAGCCGTGTTTTTGGATCAACTTAAAGACAAATTTGTAATTCTGTTCATACGCAGTCGTTAGATGTTTGGCTGCTGCTGGTCTTCAAAACTAATTACTTAGAGAAAATCTTACACATCAGATTTAAATATGAATTCTTCATTGTTTTATCAAAAAAGTCGTCTTCAGTTGACGGTCGCATTCTCGCGCAAGGCCTCTCGCAGGGAGGGCCGAGGAAGCGAGCGCGCGACCTCGGAGCTAATCGCAGAGCGCGCGAATCGTCGCGTATTTGCTCTGCGGCGACGCGCCTGTTGATCCAGGTTATGCCAACAGGCGGGCGCGCCGCCGGCGAATGCCGCGCGTACAACAATATTTGGTTACTTCCCCGCGCGGTGCACTCGCGGGCCGAGCCACCTGCCCTCGCCCGGGCTCCCCGCCCGCGCCCGCCGCCCAGCCACGCGACTTCACGCGACCCCACGCGCTCCACGGGCCTCCTGGCTCGCGGCGGCGGGCAGAGATTGATTCAGAGGGCGATTTTGGCGGCCGCGATGGTGTAACGGTTAGCGTATCGGACTGTCATACCCAAGTTTGCGGGTTCGAACCCGATCGAAGCCGTGGATTTTTAAGGGCGAAACAATCCTTCGTACGCCTTCCTTCGGAGGGGAAGTAAAGCCGGCTGTCCCATGTTAGTAGATTTACTGCATGTAAAATATCTCAAGCCTAAACGACGCCTCTGAGCTAAATTCAAAATCGCCTGTTTCGTCGCCCAAGTAATACCTTCTTTCTCCCATGGTTGGTGAAAGGAGCGTAGCGGAATTTGCGTGGTCAGACGGAAGAGCAGGCCTCATGGCCTGAGTCTCGCCACGTAAAATAAGGCAAATTCAATTCAATTCAATTTTGGGCGCGGCACTTGCTTAGGTGGTTGTTGGTTGAGAGTGATTTCGGGAGCGTCAACTACTGAGGTCATTAGACCCGTAAGTCTAATACATATTTTTCCCTCGGGAGGTGGCAGTGTTCTTCCCCTGCTGGACCGGGAACGGTGACTCAGGGCATCAACTGATGTCACTGCAGTGCCTCTGACCGGGAGGTCCCAAGGCTCGAGTTACGACGGTGCCAAGATTTTTGACACTAGTTGTCAGCTAGGTCGAATTCAGTCGCTGCACGCAGGAGAATTGTGGCGGTCGGCTGCTCTAATCGGTAGTTTTCTGTGGTTTCTTCACGGAAGTAGTGGTACCCTAACAAGCGGGCCACGGACCGCGCGCGATTGTTCTTCCTCTTTCTTGTCGTATCCTTAACACTTACACTCACAAAGAACAGTATCTCACTTGCTGGGACATCAGACGGGAGCTTCGAGCATTTTCCGGCGGGGCGGTGCCGCGCTGGTGGGAGATACCTTGTTAGGAAAACCCGTTAGGCGACAGTAGGTCGGAGCGGATCTCACCATGTAGCGGGGAAAGATCATCGCCACCTTTAGACGAAAACATGTGTACTACATTTACGGAAGTAATGATCTTGTAATACGGAAGCAATGATAATGCAGTTGACGCGCTCGGAAACATTAATCAATTGTGGCGTCATACGGGTGTAATCAGTACACAGACGAGAGTGGGTTGTAATAACAGCAGGTTTATTTACAATTTAGACCGTAGTCACAAATAACCAATGCACTGTATACAATTAACTAACTAAACAGACCCCACTGCTTGGAGAGATATTTACAACGGCTACCACACCGAACATACTACCTAATGTTTCGCCGTGCGTAGTACCGCTTGCCCTGAGACCGACTACATGTCTCACTAGTCACGACAATAACTGCCGGCTCCTTCCAGCGCGCACGCACGCAC
Source organism: Teleogryllus occipitalis (assembly GCA_011170035.1). Lineage (NCBI taxonomy): Eukaryota > Metazoa > Arthropoda > Insecta > Orthoptera > Gryllidae > Teleogryllus > Teleogryllus occipitalis. Next base: position 16,185 of record BLKR01005165.1, on the reverse strand, counting down.
CTCTCCCCGACGACCTACGCTGCCGATGCCGCTGTCTCAAAGAAGGAAGAGCTATTGTTCCACAGCCCTTAAATAGCCCTCGCGACGCTGCCCGCCGCCTCCATTGTCTCAGCCCTACGCCCGCACACCCCGTCGGAAAAAAACCGTGCGTCATAGCTTCTGCCATTGTCTAGCATCCGGTGCGCTCCATGCCGCGTGCCCACGCCGGTTTTAGCGCCACGACGCTACACAATCAATTAATCATAATCCACGTTCTGAACGGGTCTCCGGACACACGGGGGCGGGGGTGCGCCATGCGGCAAAGATTGATTGATTGATTAGTGATTCCGGGTGCGACCATTATTCCCGTAAGTGTAGAGCATGTTACATCGCAGGATATGGCGTTGTACACCCCCGCAAGATCGTGAGATACTCGGTTATCGAGGTATCTCCCACCAGCGGGATGCCGCCCCTTCCGGAACGAGCTTTGAGCTTCCGACTGGTCTCCTGACATGTGTGGTAGTGTAGTGCATGGAAGTGTAAATGTGTGAGTGGTGAGGGTAGATGGTAAGACAGGGAAAGGAAAAGAAAAATGGCACGGGGTCGTTGTTCATTTGTTAGGGTTCTACTCCGGACAACAGTTGTTGTCCTAAGCCAATTTATTTATTTATTAAGTCAAAAAACAGTAAAAACTGTATGTGACGTATGGGGGAGAGAATCATCGGCGCACGCTTTCCTGAATTACAGAATCCCTTTCCAATAATTTAACTGTTAAAAGTTGAAGGATGAAAAAATAATAGTTATAATAACAATAAATAATAATAATAATAATAATAAATTTTAAAACGCTGGAGATTAACATTTTGAAAACCAGATATTTTCGTTCCCAAGTTATTCAAGCAATGTTTTAATTTTAACCTTTTTGCGCATTCATAACGCGCCTTTAATTTGCTAATCTCAATGCCTTTTTAACGTCTAGGAAACTTCGACCCTATTCTGAAACTCTGTAATTCCGCCGTGACTCGTAAGCCCGTTGCGGTCCAATTCTGTTTCTGCGGCTAGTGACTCGTAAGCTCGCAGCAGCGCTTGACCCTTGCTATATGTAGAGAGGTTTGATGACGGCCACGTGGCGCGCCCGTAAAAATCCTTCTGTGCTCGTAGTGAACTTACCTCCCCTGGCTCGCAAGCAGGAACCACACGACTTTGAGCAGGGAGACAACGGGGAAGAAGTTAAGTATTAGAGGTCTTAGTAAAGCACCAAAGCAAGGCAAGATTCGAACCCGCAGATTCCGGAGGTCATATTGCCTCCGTGGATGTATGTGGTTACTCATCTGCATGCTTACATTGCTGCGTTTTTTTATTTGTGTCTATTAATGAGTAAGTGTTCCCTTCTCAGTAGACTTATTTTGTGTAGATCGTAGTTTTTGTGGATACTGGCTTATAGTTGAGTCATCACGCTGTTTGATATTATGCGTGTGATGATGGAAATAAAGTGTGCGAAACGTCGACAAACAACTAACTAGCCCTTAAAAGAGAAATGTATGAAAACTGGGAGACACTATTTAATAGGTCTCTGGTAGTTAACCTATTTAATTCCTAATTCAATGATGTAACAGTAGAATGTCTATGAATTAGAGAAAAACAAACATCGTATTTTTACAGTATTGATATTTCTTGTACGTGGTATTGTGTATTTCACCTACGTGGTATTGTGTAAATATTTTTTCTTATGAATTCTCATTAACACCTGTGCACTATGTGTACTACATAATGAGAGTGCGTTATATTTTATTTCTGAGCACAGAAATACATCAGTTTAATTATAAGGATCCAACAAAACGGAGAGGGGTTCAAGGAAAAACTGATCAGGCAACGCACAGATGTATTTTTAATCTGCTTTTTCTCTGGTTGTTAATATCTTTTTCACAGAGAAATTACAGAGAATTTACACATGATTTCCATGTAATCGATTGAGGCAGGAGCCATTTATATAATACATTTCCTTCGCCTAATAACTCCCTCCCCGATTTTGTCACATCGTATTATTTTAGCTACTTGATGCCTCCATCTCAAAGAAGAGACTCAATTTTTGCAGCTCGTCAGGCAGCGTTCACTGTCGCTCGCGTGAATGGGGCCGTTGCTGCCCCGGATATTTGGCCGAGGGTGTCGTATTGCCTGGCCTTCGTCATCTGCGGAGCGTTAGAGGCGTGTGTACGTGGGAGCGCCAGCAGCAACAGCGCCGCCTGCAGAAGGCCCCTGGACGATTGGGCAACCTCTGCATCTGGCGCCACTATGAACTCTTCGTTCAGGAGCAGTTTGCTTGTGCAGGATGACACAACAGAAGGATGGTTGTTATCCGTGATCGCTCGTAATTCATAAAATATAAAACAAATGAGGTGTTCAATTTTTTAGAGGAATTAAATCGTATGACCCGTGCCTCAATGCACTTGACTTTTTTACTGGTATTTTTTTTAACAGAAACAGACTGTTTAGATAATTTTTATTAGATTAGTTCACTTGTAAATAATGTTTTTAAATAAAAAACGGATGCTGCCTGGTTGGCCGCGGTAACTAAGTGGGTGAACTGACTCAGCACTTCGGTCCAAAGGGTCGCAGGACCAAGCGGCCTTGGTCATAGTTGTTTAGCCCTTTCCTCTCTTGTATGTGTTGTTGCGGAGGGCCTCGCGTTCTGCTAACCCCAAATCAGAGGAGCCCGCAAGTGTTTCGGTGTCTAGCGTACGGCCGAACATGCATCCCGTCGGGACGTAAAGAGTAATCTGTCGTCGGCAGCATAATAGCTCTAGTAAAAAAATTTAACAACCCGACGAAATTACCCTCCGTATCGGGATGCAAGTCGGGAGCTTGGAGCATACCACCACTAACTCCCCAGAACATAATCCATCGGTAATAACTCAGCGCTCATCATTATTGACATCCCCACACCTTCCATCCAGTCCATTGAAAGTAATGACTAGGGAACGGATTTCCATGTAATTACATGTTTTTACACAAACTAGCTACCAGCATTTAATTATGTTTTTTAGAGTTTACAAGATTCTGAATGAATTAGAACTATTTTTATTGTATATATTTTGGTACAATTACATATTTTTACATAATTTACTAATTACCACATATTTTGCCACATATTTTAGCACATCAGCTAACATCCTCGAAATGTTATTTTTTTGGTGTTATGAAATATTCTAAATTCCTTTCAGTAATAGAAGCAAATAACCTAATAGTACCATTTCATTAATTCAATTTACACTGTTATTCACACTGTTATACAACTCTCAAATACACCATTAACATTTTCATATATTTTTCGAAATGTTACTGGAAACCTGTCCGTAGTTTTGTTTGCTTTTACGAGAATTTCCACAGTAACTTCACAATATTCTTTCATTTTGTTCAAAATATAAGTCCAATAACTATTATGCAATAGTAATTACATACACACTCTGTTTTGTTGATCTGACGTCATATCGACAAATGACTATTACAATGCATCTTTTCACTTTACACGCAATAAAAATTATAAAATGTTTCGAATTCTCGTATAATTCAGCAACGAACCAGTAAACCATAAAGTTCTGTGCACCACGGGCGTTACTAGATGTTTTTGCCCCTCAGGTGACTTCCAACCCCTGGGGCCAGAGGCCTTTGAGTATGGAAGTCCCTTTGGCACAAAAACATCTACTTAACGACCTTGATACATAAAAAATATTAAACGATTATAAATGAGCACGAAAATAGTATAGTTTTTATTCATGAAATTATTAATATTAAATATTAAGATTTTTTTGAATTCAAAGTTTGAAAGATTTTCTCAGAGTCTCGTATCTATAGTTTTTCGCATAAATTGAATAATTGCCATACTTAAATCCAATTGAACAAAGTGTTTCCTTTAATTTTTTCAAATGCGTCGCCCCTTAAATATTTATTTTCTGAAGCAGCCATTGTCCTCTTACCTCCTCGCCGCCTACGCTCAGTAACGAGTATGGTACACATCATCATTAATACTAATTGCGAAAGCAAGAGTGGTAGCGCGTTCGCGAGAAGGGGAAGTTCCAGAAATAAAGGCGCGTCCGGAGCGGCTGCGGGGAAGGTAGGCGGGGCGGGGGCGGTGGGGTGGGAGGGGCATGATGGGCAGTGGGGGGGGCGGAGAACGAGCTGCGAGGAGGGTGGGTGATGGGCAGTGGGGGGAGGCGGAGAGCGGGCTGCGGGGAGTGGTGGGTGGGACGATGAGGCGGCGGGGGCGGGTGGAGGGGCATGATGGGCAGTGGGGCGGCGGAGAACGAGCTGCGAGGAGGGTGGCTGATGGGCAGTGGGGGAGGCGGAGAGCGGGCTGCGGGGAGGGTGGGTGGGACGATGCGAAGGCGGGGGCGGGGTGGGAGGGGCATGATGGGCAGTGGGGGGGCGGAGGCACGAGCTGCGGGGAGGGGGTGGGTGATGGGCAGTGGGGAGGTGGAGAGCGAGCTGCGGGGAGGGTGGGTGGATGGGCAGTGGAGGCGGAGAGCGGCCGGGGAGGGTGGGGTGATGGGCAGTGGGGGAGGTGGAGGAGCGAGCCGCGGAGGGTGGGTGATGGGCAGTGGGGGAGGCGGAGAGCGGGCTGCGGGGAGGGTGGGCGAGGCGATGCAGAGGCGGGGCGGGGTGAGAGGGGCATGATGGGCAGTGGGGGGGCGGGCGGAGAGCGAGCTGCGGGGAGGGTGGGTGATGGGCAGTGGGGGAGGCGGAGAGCGGGCTGCGGGGAGGGTGGGCGAGGCGATGCAGAGGCGGGGCGGGGTGAGAGGGGCATGATGGGCAGTGGGGGGGCGGGCGGAGAGCGAGCTGCGGGGAGGGTGGGTGATGGGCAGTGGGGGAGGCGGAGAGCGGGCTGCGGGGAGGGTGGGCGGGGCGGGGTGGATGGGACTTGATGGGCAGTGGGAGGGCGGGCAGAGAGCGGGGCGGGGCGGGCAGGGCAGGGGCTGGGCGGTGTGGGGCGGGGCGGGCGCGCTTCGAGCGAAGAGCTCTCCGGCGCACGCGCACGCGGATAGGGCGTCGGAAGCGCGTGTCTCGTGTCCCGTGTCCCGGAGGTGACGCCGTCCCCCTCCCCTTGCCCCCGAACCCATGCCCCGGGTGTTGACTCTGCGCAGCCATTCAGAAAACGCGTCTTTTCCCCGTCTGCCCGAGGCGCCCGCGGTGACGGACGCTTGTGGTTCTTGGAAGAGAAATCGGAGCGTGGGGCGCGAGGCAGCAGGACGGCACATACACACCTACGAGGGCTCACTTCTGCTGGGTTCGGTCATCAAGTAGTACGCGTGTATCACTTCGGATTTCTTGGGAGAGGCAATATCTTCCAATAGTACCGGCCAATCCTCGTGGAATCCATGTGGTGCACATAGCGAGCTCTTGACAGTTCTTCATTTTCTCCAGAATCTGCCGTTTCCCCACCATCCATTCCACCATTGCTCCGACATCACAAACCCCTTCATCATCTTTATTTCCATTCGTCACATAATTCAAAAACAAATCTTTCAATAACAAAGGTAATGTACATCAGGTAGCAAGGTTTCGGAGAGGTTAAAAAGATCGTGTTTCGAAATTTTCAAGATTCTGGCATTTTTCTCTTGCCCGAAATTTATAAATTTATTTCCATGCCCACTCGCTGTTATTTTCAGGCGATCATTAGAAAAGACATGAGACATTGACAGCGTCGTTTTTGTTCTAGGGACATGACCTTTGAATAATGTTGTCATGTTTAGTCATCAAAAGCCACGGAACTGAAAGAATAAGGTTAGAAAATGTGTTTTAGACCAACGGCTTTAACATTTTTTTATTATTGAGGAAATATTTAATATTATATAATGTACAGCGAACCGCCTGAGCCGGATGTAGGTGGATGGAGATGTGTTTCTTGTGAGAAATCGAAGCGCTTGGGATAAAAGAGAGGGAAAAGGAGGGTGGGAGTACAGATGGATCAATCACGCCAAAGAAATGATACAATTGGTATCAAATGCTCAGATTTTATCGATTTATTGATAATATAAAGATATTAATATAGAATTCATTCTTAAATTAGAAATACTGGTTAAATTTGATTTATTGATTATTGAATGATTATTGATTATTTCGAGCGCATCAACTGTTAAGAACGTTAGTCCCGTAGGCGTAGTGCATGTTCATTTTTATGGTGGGAGGGGACGGTGATCTTCCCCTATTGGGTGGTCTGATCCTGCGTCGAGTACGTTGACTTGCGGGGATTTTCCCTAGCCAGGTATCTCCCACCGGCGTGGCACCGCCCAAGCCATTATCTAAGCTCCCAACTGGTCTGCCGATAAGTGTGGTAGTTTACGTTCCATGTGTGTATAAGTGTGTGTGTAAGGGGGTGAGAAAAGGACAAGAACGAGAAAGGAAAGATCGCGCGCGGTCCATGGACCGTTTGTTCGGATACTGCTTTGGCATTCGCCTGGTGTTGATCGAATAAACCACGGAAAACTACCGATCAGTGCAGCCGGCCGCAAGAATTCTCTTCCAGACAGCGGCTGAATTCGACCTAATACATAGCTAATGTCGAAAATCCAGCCACGGTCGGGACTCGAACCCTAGGACATCCCGCTCAGAAGCACTGCAGTGACATCAATTGATATCCTAAGCCACCTAAGGCGGTAAAAATACTGGTTGTTCACGTGCGAAGGAACCAGGGTATTGTGAATTTAAAAAATCGAACTAATGCCAGGAATCAAAATGAGAAGGGATCGAGGTTTTCTCCTCGTTCTCTTTGCCATGTCTTTTTACTATGTGATTTGTGCGTACGTTTCCTGATGCCATTTTAGCTAATTATACTATCTGAAGAAGCTTCAATAACTTGGAGTTCCTGCTCATCCAATGCATGCAAAAAATCCAGATTCTGGTTATTTCATACTTCTCACCTGAATTTGGTTCCAATAACACTGTAGCACTGCATGCGAAATTAATTGTATTACACCTTATTATAAAAGTATCGGTCGTAGGCGCTTACCTGCAGAGAATAGCGTTGCGCTGGCTATCGGACAGTGGCCTCGGAAGATTCTTAATGAAATTTCGCGTGACCTGTGTACCTTCCGATCTGAGATTTTAAAGCTGCTGAGGAAAACCTCTAGAATTCCTTGTCGTATAGGAGTATATTGATGTCACTCTTCGAAACAGTAAAACCCCATCACCATCATCTTCTACTTATAAATCGGAATTGATCTCTGGCAACGTATATGAACGTTTAAAAATACTGCCACAGCTGAAACAGCAGAACGAAGTGGATGAAAAGTAATAAACCAATTCTTAATCCGGGAGATCTGAACTTCGAAAGATCCGGCACTTCGGTGCACAAATACACAGGGACCTTTTTATGTATAATAAAATGTTATATTTGACTGAAATGTCTATTTTCCTGAAGTGCAATTTGTAAGAGTGTCTCTCGAACTCCTATCTCGCTCGTAAACTTTTTCAGTTAGAGTTAGTCAAAAAATATTATCTATTTTATTATGTTTTCTGAACTTGAACCTTTGAAGCATGATCCGGTAGCTCTATCTTTGTAGCTAATGAATAAGTTGACAAGTGTAGTATCAATAGAGGAATGAAAGGTAGAGGAAACGGGTTACTCTCGAGAAAACGTTCCGCGAACTCGCACTACCCACCATTAATTTCACATGATCGTTAGGGAACTGCACCCTGGCACGTAGCAGTGAAGAGCTACTGCACGGGCTGCTGCAGTTCGGAACACTCAGAATTGCGTTATTTTCAGTCTCTTTCATTGAACCTCTTCGACGTACCACAGCTTCCCAGTCTCTCATTATATGATCTAAATAGTGGTGCTACATAATAGTGCAGACGTTCGCGTACTAGTTAGTTTCCTATTCCTCTGAATCTGGGCTGACATTTCGCTTTGGCTCATCCTTTTTCCAGCTTCTATGAATTAACTATCTAAAAATCTTATCAGGGTATCTCGCGATACCTACCACTCCTCTGGAGACATTTCCAGACAGGGACTCCTGAACGTCGCCTAGGCCTCCCTCTGTCCTGCTCTCTTGTATGTTGGCCCAAGGTCTCCTTGGCCGCATCTTGGTGCTTGCTCCGATTGTTCTGGTTGAAGGAATTTAGTTCAAGTACACATACATCTCACACATAGTTCCGTATCAGGACAAGAAATTAATAATTTCTTGACCTGATACTCACATCTTTTAATAAAGGATTTGAGATTATATTTAATACATGAGGACCTCGAAATGCCTCACACCCCCAAGAACACAATTTGAAATAAATCATGCTTTGCTCGGGTTTCAAACGCACAGCCTGTGCCCATGTACTTCAGTTCATCTGCCGAAAACCATCTCACAAGGCCAAATCACTTGACAGTACTTTTTGTAAAGCGTTTACGATTATGTGATATAATAAATTTATAAAACTAACCATGTTACTGAAACTGACCTTTTATCCATACGTGATATTTAATGTGTTTTGCGTTATGAATCTACGCAGGTGAATTACTTTCACACCATTTGTTCCCATAGCAATTATACAAAGTTTCTGTTCAGCATTAAATTCTATCATCGAACTAATTTTGAACAATTTTCTCAAAATTAATTAACACTACAGAAAATGTTTAACATAATATTTATAGTAAGTATCAATTCACACAACGGTTTAGTTTACCTTCATGTAATATTTATGATAAGGAAACATATTATATCAAAAAAGGTCCATTTTTTACTTGATCACTCATTTTTCGATACCTCTAATCCTAGAATTGAAATGTGGCTTCAACAATATTATAGAAGTCAAAAACCTGATTTTATGTGCAAATTTTCATTGAAATGTTTGAAGCTATAAGAATGTAGTTTGAGTTTTTCTGAAAATGTACGATTTTGAACTCATTTTCACATAACACTTTTGAAATTTCGAGAAATTTCATTAAAAAATTTAAAGCACTAGGATGGCTTATGGGCAGGGTTTTCGCACCCTGTGATGCGATCCCGGATTCAATTCCCGGTCGTTGGAAAAAATATAGTTGTAACTTTCCTTTAAAATCGTCTCAGTTTCTGTAGCTGTGTGATGAAGAAAAGCTCAAGCAGGCAGATCTTGCTAGTTTCGATGAAGAGAATACGTCATGTTCGCCGCATGTCGCTCTTACCCCCCAAGCGTGGGTATTAAACTAGGCCTAGGCATGGGGAACACCGTTAGCTGGCCGGCAAAGTCGGACTTTCAACCCAAAATGGCAAATACATACTAACATACACAAAATGCTAAACACATACTTAAATCAAATAATATACAAAAGACGCCCACAATCTAAATATTAACGACATGAAATATATTTCAAAAATTTCATTTCTAAAATGTTTGAAAAATCCAGAAAATACATGAAAACGACGAATATGGGATATTATTTAGAGTATTTAGTACTTTACGTACCACAAGTTTCAAGAAAAATGCTGAGCCGTTTTCGCGAAAACTTTTAATTAAAACTTTTAACGAAAATTTTTAACATGGTTCACTAAAAATGCGAAAAATATTAATATTTTCAAACATCTACATAACTTCAAGGAACACATTGCTTAGAACAAAATTGTTTTTTAAAAAATTAAAAGAATTTGTTTCAAACTCCCAGAGCCACGACGCGGGCTAGATTGATCGGTGAATATTGATTTTGGAAAAACATTGTGTGTTGGGAACTGGTGTTGCTCACAGTAGGACAGACGGGCAGGCGGGAGGATGGGCGGATGGTTGACGGGTAGGCAGTCGGTATATCCAGTCAGTCGCACAGTTGTTTTGAAAACTCACTCATTCGGTATCAGAAGACCCTGAAACGTGTATTTCTGTTGAAATTCATTGGAGCAAAACACGAAACCGACCGATCAGAGCAGCTTAAATATAGAATTCTCTTTCAGGTTGAGTCCGTCCGACTCATCAATATAGGTAGTGTGAAAAATTCGATTCGGACCTTGAACCTAAAAAATTTGGAAGTTCAGTGTCAGGGGACTCGCAAATAAATACACTAACGCATCAGGTGTAATCGTATAGGTGAAAAATCTTTGCAGTTGCGATAGAACGAATCTCTTTAATGCATCGTAGGTAAAACCTTTCAACAGAAGGCCGAAGTCTATAGCGCTTTTATTCCCCTTCGCGTTGTTTACAAACACAGAGGAAGTCTGCAATCGAAAAGTTTAGCTCACACTCCTTCAGGCAGCTGCACAGCTCGAAGTAGGTGGCTATCGCGAGACCCGCCGAACAAAGGCCTCTGTAAACGCCGCACACAATCACATTTCGAGGTGCCAGAGTTATTTGTGGCCCATCTTTATGCAGAGGGGAGGGGGTTGGTTTCCTTCACGCGTCGCACGTGAAGGAAATCTCCCCTCGCTATCGCTGCGCCGTAAACTCAGATGGCGCATGAAGGGGCCGCATAAAGTGGCATGCGACAGGGTTGCCGTCGCTCCCGGCGTCCCCCAAGGACCACTTCTCGACGAGAAAGCAGGAAACGTTTAATAGCTCTCGGAACATCACGTGCACGTTTTACAATGCTCGGACTGATTTTAATGCTCCTGGCAAAACTCTAAAACTTCCTTACTGAAGTTCGTTGCCCTGGCCGTTTGCAATGGAACGAAAAAAATTGTGTTACGTTTTCCATCACATTTGAGTGGAAATTATTAGAAACAAATTATTTTTAATCAGATTTACGTCAACAAATCTGTTTTTTTCAAATAATGCTTTTTGGCAAGGAGTCGTTTTAAATTCGTTAATCAATGACGTTTAGAGCAGAAATTAATTATATTCAGAGACTGTTTGCCTATCGAAGTACGTTTGAACAATCTGCGCTTATATGAAAGCAAAACGAGATTCTAAAGTTTGAAATGACTTTCGTTTTTTGTTTGCTAATTAACGCGTCTATTACGCTGCATAATACGTAAACTATAGACATGGATAATATTATATTATTGATATACAAATACTTATCAAAATGTATAATGTAAATCAATCAAACACATTTACTATAATTTTGGTATAAAAGTATACATTTTAGATTTTTCTCATCTAATTGCAGCAATATATATATTTTTTAATTAAATAAAAGCTATTGAACACTTGTATAATCAGATATACATTTTTATCAATTATTTTCAATGAGTTGAAATTAAGATTGAAATATTTAAAAAAAATATTTACCATTTCTGATTTAAAAATCTCGAAATATTAATGCATTTAATTTTTTAATTATAAATATAATAATGCTTGCTATTTTGGATAAATTATAATATTTAACATCAAATAACTATATTAAATTTATTTAAATTAAAAAGCATTTTATTAAGAACGGTTTATTTACATCAAATGTCATTCAAATACAAAAGATAATTTTTTGTACACTTTAGTCAACACCAAAGACACTAGAACAAAATGTTACAAATTTATCGTGTTTTTCTATTCCCTATCATAAGAAGGAGTATATCCTGCTGTCTACCAATGACCAATTGCCTGAGATACAGATCATGGGACACCAAACGTCCTGTTTACCTTCCTCTCCCTCTGATTTTAATGCTTCTAAAAAAAAGCTCTTAAAAATTCTTTGCCCTTCGGAAGTTCGTTGCCCTCGTCATTCAGAATGGTAAAAGCATTGCGGACATCCTCTCAGTATGAATCCGATTTGGCCACTTGTGATGTAAAAACGTCGTACAAATATACAGGTCAGGCTGAAACAATAAAGCGAAGCGGATTAAAGGTTATGAACCTTTCCCAAACGACTTGGTATTTTAGAGCACAAATACACCTTAACGGTTGACGTAGGGGAAATGTTTTATATCACTGAATGGTATGTTATCCTAAAGAATATTTGCGGTCGTGGAACTAACAGATAATTCATATTAATAACACAGTAGTCCTCCAACCTCCAACGAAACTCGTAACTCGTAATGTGGCCACTAGAACATAAATCGATATGCATATTGTTATTCCAAGTTGCACCTCTAATGAGGCCCATGAGGCCATACTGTACAGCTGATTTGTTGCCTTAGTAAATTGTATATTCAAGAGGTTTCTCACGTAGGGACGTTTCGTACAGCATGAGCGTAGTAAATGTCTTACAGTATGCTTGTTTGTAAATGTTTTGCTGTGAATGGGGACGATTCACAAATATGTTTTCGTGGGTAAGATTTAAGGTACAGGTTTCTTCCATCAGGCGCTTTTCTGAGTGAATCACTTTGATATCGATCGTCCAACAGCACTCAACTGGGCTCCTCGTTTAACTCTGCTATAGAAACGTGCTGGAGGTTTCCTTCCATTAATTATATTGTGGTTTCAGATGCGTAAACAGTTACTGTTATTAGTCCCGTAAGTGTAGTTCACTTTACATCCTGGGAGGTGGAGACGTTCCTTCCTCACTGAAACTTGAGATCCGGCGCCAACCTTCCACGGCCCACGTCCGAATATCTCCTCCGGGGCACCGCCCCAGCCAGTACAAGCTCTAAGTTCCAAATTGATCTCCCGATGTTAGTGGTAATACAATTAGGTAAATGTGTGTTTGTGAGTAAGGGAACAAAAGGAGACAAGGATGAAGGAAGAAAGATCATGACCGGTGATTGATGCAAGATCGGTGGTTGTTAAAATTCTCGCAGCAACCGGTCGCTGAATTTGCCCGATGGTTTCCTTCGAGCCACGAATTGTTTCCCAGCAACTTTGTTGGACCAGAGATTTTAAGAGACGTCCTACACTCACTCACTTCATATTCCTACGTAAGCAACATGATGAGTTTTGATCTACCCAAGGCGTATAATGTTTCTCAGCAATTCACACCAACTCGTAAGTTACCTCCGCTTCGCGATCATTTCCTGGGATTAAATTTTTAATTCAGAGAAGGCTCTTGTGTAATAGTAAGTGTTTGTATTTCTTGATTTAAGAAACAAGGAAACGGAAACGCAGAGAAGCATTAAGAAATGTATAAAACTTCATGGGCTTCGCATAAGGGTGTGTAAGTTACGTTAAATGTTATAAAACATAAAATATAATTTACTTAAATCAATATTCGATTGCAGGAAATTCCACTAGTTAAGTAATTCTAGAAAAGACAGATTTCCCTTCAGGCAAATTTTGACCAATAAATGTTCAGTATAAATAGGAATTGAAAGCATTACCCACAGATGTTAGGTGGAAAATTAAATGAGTATTGATGTAAATAAATTGAAAAAATGTTAATTGTTCTAAAATGCCATCGGAGCTGCTGAAATCGGATGTGTGTAATGTAGAATTAGCGTGTACGTTTGCGTATGAAGCTCTGTCTCTGTAACGGAACCTTTGCAGGCCACAACGAAGATCGAGTGCAGACGAGCACTAATTTTCGACATCGGTTGAGTGTCTCGGTGGGCACCGACTTGGAGAAGGATGCTACAGAGAAGCCGCCTGCTCGCATCCAACCATTCCGGCGTTTCCGACAATGAGTGCTTCCCGATTGGAATACCTTCATTTTGTTTTTTGTTGGAAATTATTTTTTGGAATACCTTCATTTTTCAATTTGTTGTTTTCGAAATTAAAATCGGAAAACATACAACAATTCCAGATTGAAGAATTACCAAACGATGATTTGGTCGAGTTTGATAACTGATTGGGTTTGTAATAAAACGAACGAAAAGAAAATCGTTGAATGTTGTTTTCACTGAAAATCGTTCAATGTTGTAAAAATTCCAGCGTATTGTTATTTTCTTTTAAACTTGACTATTCTTCCTACGAAAGGTGACACACACATTGGGACGTCTTATATAAACAGCCATACAATGCCTATTGACAGTGTGTCTGGCCAGCATCGTGCAGACAACCGAGCCCACGTTGAGCAACCTCAATCCCACATTGTTACGCTCAGATAGCACAAATGTTTCAAGGCAATTCCCAAGCAAAGTGCATTTGAATAATTTCAGAATTTCTCTGCATTCAAATTTTCTTGTTCAAATTTTTTCTGCACTCAATTGTTCTTCAGCCGTCGGAAGAAACTTCGTCTTCGAGGTCCCGTTGACTATATGGTAAGGGAATGGCGGACACAACTCTCTTGCCTCCGTTCTTTTCCAATTTCTCACCAAATTCTCCGCTCTACTCTGAGATCGACATTGACGATGCAGAAAAAAACTTATTCAGCCTTCGAACCCTACTTACGCATGATATAAAAAAGCTGACACGTAGAGTTTCCTCTTCCTTGAAACTGTGAGAGGCGGTTGGAATGAGAGAACTCGCAGCTTTACCTCAAGGGGAGATAAAAAACACTGCCCCTTACGATGTAGATCTCTTCAGGAAGGCACGAGCTTCAAGGCTGAAAATGTAATTCGGGTTGGCCACACAGAGTTATGTATTACGTGGGAAAGTATATGTTTTCTGGGAAGAAACGTTTACTTATCCAGTCACATCGAACCATAAAAATTGATAAAAAATTAGATCAGGAAAAAGCTTGCAAAGAGACAAATTTTAGTTTTTTATATGTACAGAAAATTGCAAATAGTAATAGTTTCAATTTGTTTTGAATTGATTCACTTACATTTTTTGACATAATTAAAAATATTACAATCGCCTTGTCAAGTAGCCGAGATCAGTATCCATAACAGCCTCAGCGTCTTCAGATGATCAAAGGCTTGTAAGTTCAAATCCCGCCTTGAACGTAGAAATTGGGTTTGTAAAGGTGCTTTAACCCTAACAAACGTAATTCAAAACTATGGCAGTTACCTCATTTGAATACATACAATGGGCTGAAAAAGGATGCAGAGGCAAGCGTCCCCAAAGTTCAAAGATGTAATTTGTTTTTCAAAGTGTATATTATTATTTTATTCGCCATCGAATACTACAGTAACCAGATTTTCGTTCGATTAAGAAATTTAAAAAGGCGCAATATAAATGAACTAAAAGAGAATGAATTATATATCAATTCACGCACCGACTGAAATTATTTGTAGCAACACAAAGGCAAAAGTTTTATTAGTTTCACTGACAACGAAAAACAGAGATCTTCGATAATCGCCGGTTTTTACGTTTGTCCTTGTAGAATTGGCAAATTCCTCCCCCTCATTGGTATAATAAGGAAATTGAAAGTGAAATGCACATTCATCTACTTATAGTATATTACCAGCTATATGTGGGCGATGCACGAGATGTCTTGGTGGTTATTCGGGCAATTTGAACAGTTTTTTAGTTAAAATTAATTAGAAAACCCTATATGCGAGGACACTCCTGCGTTTACCATATCTTGAACGGTAAAGAATTCTGAGGTGTGGGGTGAAACCAATAAAACAGTGGCGGTGCTTCTTGTCGTGGGTGAGGTTGCGCCTCGAGGAGCCCCGTCCCACTGTGCGCATTCCGCAGCGCCGCTCAGTCAACAAACGCCGCCTGCGGACGAGAGCCACGCCACGCCACGCCACGCCACGCCGGGGTGGGCGGAAGAGTGGGGGTTGGAGCAGCCTCCGGCTCCCGCTCCAGCTTCCGCCCACGCGTTGCCTTTGCCCTCGGCCCGGCCCTCCTTGCTCCCCCTCATCACTCTCGCCCACCTTTTCTCTCTCTGTCTGTCTCTATTTCTCTCTCTTTCTCTCTGACTCTTTATCTCTCTTTCTGTCTCTTCCTCTCTGTCTGCATCTCTGTCTCTCCCCCTCTCCCCTCTCCCCCTCCCCCTCGCCCCTCTCTCTCTCCCCCTCTCCCCTCTCCCTCCTCCCCCTCTCTCTCCCTCCCCCTCTCCCTCTCCCCCTCTCCCTCTCTCCTCCTCCCCTCTTCTCTCTTAGATTTAGAAAAAAGCATATTAATCTTACCTGTAATACTTTCGCCACTCCTATTATCTAACAAGTGTGCGTGACATGAATCCCTCTTTCACTGATTCCTTCCACAATCCACTTTTGAAGGAAACTGAAAGCGCTTTATCCTTAACGGAAAAAAATATTAAGTACCGGCGCAGTCGTAGATGGGCTATGCAATATTTTCTAATTATTAGTAAATAGTATTCAAACAAATTTATAATGACTATAATAAAATTGGTATATCGGAACTAGGTAACTTTTACTACTAAAACTATTGCAACTAACTTCGCTATGATTACCGACGAAAAACAATTGGAAAATAATGAATAAAAATTAAAACTCTTAGCACAAAACGATAAAATGCTAATTCATAAAAAAAAGCAAACCGCTAAAGGCAAATCGCTAGCAAAAAGAGCAAATTGGCGCAGCACTCTTCACATGA